>JAVJIF010022326.1:0-42500 GCA_038442645.1 Agave tequilana
GATGGTTACTCATGATATAATCAGATTCTCATTGCTCCGGAGGACCAAGAAAAGACCACGTTTACATTTCCATTTGGGACATTTGCTTATCCTCGAATGCCTCTCGGCTTGTGCAATACCCTAGCAACGTTTCAACATTGCATGTTGAGTTTTTTCTCTGATATGGTGGAATATTTTTTGGAAATATTGATGGATGATTTCTCCATTTATGGAGACTCATTCGATCAATGTCTTCACCACCTTGAACTCGTAATCCAACGTTGTGCCAAAAAAAATCTAACGTTGAACCAGGGAGAAATGCCATTTCATAGTAAGATATGAAATTGTCTTGGGTCATGAAATTCTAAGAATGGAATTGAAGTGGATACAGCCAAGATTGAGGTCATAGCTAAGCTCCCAGTGCCGAAATGTATTAAAGATATTTGATTTTTCTTAGGACACGCAGGTTTTTATCATAGGTTCATTAAGGACTTCTTTCTTAGGACACGCTGGTTTTCATCATAGGTTTATTAAGGACTTTAGCAAAATTACTAAACCCTTAGCTAACCTTTTAGCTAAGGACGTGTCCTTCATTTTTGATAGTGGATGTCTTAATACTTAGAAGAAGCTGAAAAATGAGCTTATTCTGCACCAATCATCTCTGCATTGGATTGGTCAAAGCCGTTTAAAATTATGTGCGATGCTTCTGATTTTGCTATAGGCGCGGTCTTATGACAACGCATTAATAAGAAGCAGTACATGATTTACTACTCAAGTAGGACTCTCAATGATGCGCAATTGAACTACATTACAACTGAGAAGGAATTCTTGGCTGTAGTATTTGCATTAGAGAAATTCTGTCCCTACCTACTTGGTTCCAAAACCACCTTCTTCACTGATCATTCTGCGCTAAGATACCTTATGGCAAAGAAAGATGCTAAGGCTCAACTAATTCATTGGATCTTGCTTCTTCAAAAATTTGATCTCGAGATTCGAGATAAGAAAGGTGAAGAAAATGTCATTGTTGACCATCTCTCACGCATCCCAAATTCACCATGCAATGAATTACCCGTAAATAATAACTTTCCTAATGAACAACTCTTGGGTGCTTTTAGGGAACCTTGGTTTGCTGACATAGTAAACTACTTGGTTACGAACCAAACTCTATCTCATTTGTTTAAACAAGATGTCAACCAATTCTTATCTCAAGTCTGGTATCTTTTCTGGGAGGAATCATATCTTTTCAAGTATTATTCTGACCAAATCATTAGGAGACGCATTTCTGATGAGGATATTAAAAGTATTTTGTCTTTTTCACGAGCTTGTATGCGGTGGACACTTTGGTCCATGAAAACTGCTGAAAAAGTACTACAAAGTGGGATCTATTGGCCTACTTTGTTCAAAGATGCATTTGATTTTTGCAAGACGTGCCATAGATGCCAAATGGTATCTAAGCGGAACATGATGCCTCTTAACCAAATTCTAGAAATAGAACTCTCTGATGTTTAGGGCATCGACTTTATGGGTCCATTTCCTAATTCATTTGCAAACTAATACATATTGGTTACTATAAATTATATGTCCAAGTGGATAGCAGCCATTCCAAGCAAAACTAATGACAACAAGGTTGTCATCAAGTTTTTGAATGAGAACATCTTCTCATGCTTCGGAGCCCCTCGTGCTATCATCAGTAATAATGGCACCCACTTTTACAATAGATCCTTTGAAGCTCTTATACGAAAGTATGTCATAACTTACAAATTGTCCCCACCATATTATTCTCAGACTAGTAGGTAGGCAGAGGTCTCCAATAGACAAATTAAACTTATTTTGGAGAAAACTGTGAAGCAAAATAGGAAAGACTGGTCCACCAAACTGGTAGATGCCTTATGGGCCTACAGGACCGCTTATAAGATAATTCTAGGTATGCCTTCATATAGGTTAGTCTTTAGAAAGGCTTGCCACTTGCCTATTGAGTTAGAGCACCAAGCTTTATGGGCCATAAAGCAGCTAAATTTTGATTTAGATAAGGCCAGTGACCTTCGAAAATTGGAAATTTTCGAACTTCAGAAGTTAAGAAATGAGGCTTATGAGAATGCTGGAATAACAAAAAGTAGGGTTAAGATTTTTTATGATAAGTTTATCATGAGAAAAACTTTTATCCCTAGACAAAAGTCTTACTCTATAATTCTAGGCTTCATCTTTTTCTAGGAAAGTTAAAATCGAGACGGACTGGGCCATTCATTATAAAGACCGTGTTTTCACACAGTGCTATTGAGATAAGTGACACAAAGAATGAGAATGATTTTAAGGTAAATGGTCAACACTTTAAACCGTTCCTGGAATCGGTGCTGATAAATGAAACACCTTTGGGTCTTTTCGACCCAGTGTATCGGTAACTTTACCTCTTTTATCTTTTATTTCATGCATCTATTCCTTTCTTTCATACATAAAGGACAATGCATGAGATAGGTGTGGGGGAGGGCTCTAATATGACTAATATAACCAAAAATTTTTTTGAAAATAGAACAATATTTTGACATATTTTTTGTAAGAAATTAAGTCAATTTTAAGGAATAGGAGAATCATAATTAGGATTTCTTATACTTGGTCAAAATAAGATTATTTGTTTGATTCCTAAAGTTAGGGAGAAAATTTGAAAAAAGTAATTTAATCTTGATTTTTACCTTGATGAAATATACACACTTTATACACTTACACACTTAGGGTTCAAAAACAAAGATTCTTATGTCTTATAATATATATATATATATATATATATATATATATATATATATATATGCAAAGTAAACAAATTTAATTATTTATTAGCTCGATACTTTGGCCTAAGCAAGCCTTGGAATTTATGCAAAAGATGATTAGATAAGTTTTAAAAAATAATATATATATGTGTTTGTGTGTGTGTGTGTATATATATAAAGAAATCCTCCGATTAATCTAGGTATTTGTGCCTCATAAAGCATAAATATTTACGTCTAAAAGTGGTACATCTTATAAATAAAAATTTTTCGTTTTGTGGCCTTATTTGCTTTAGTCCTTAAGTCCTTGGGGTGTTTTCTCATGTGCCCTAACACCGTCCGATTTTGATGTCAACAATTAAAGGCTCCTTTCATAGGCAGATTAGAAAGCCTAATAAAACTAAGGAACAATATCACCAAAAATAAACAAATAATAAGGCATAAGAGTCAGAGTTAAATATAATAAAATTTTCACTATCACAAAGGTGCATATGACTTTGGGTAAAGTAATAAATTAGATGAGAAATACAATTTAACTCCTTACCTTAATTGATAATAAGTTTTTGAATAGAGACTAAGTTTAATAATGAAAATTATGTTTTCCTATAACTTATAGATTACTTGAACTCTTCAATAATACTTCAAATATTTTCTCTATTTTTCAAAATACTTTTCGAAAATACTAACACTTTTCTCTTTCTTTATAGATTTTGTGGATTACAACCACTGAAAACCCTCACGAGACAAAAAATCATCCTCTAGGGGTAACCTAGAGGTTTAACGGCTTGTTGCATATGCTAAGTGCAATCGTGTTTCCTATGAAAATGGATACTAAATTTTTGTTTTGCTCGAGTACGAGCAAAAGATAGGTATGGGGATGTCATCGGGCACTGATATTGCATAATTGTAATCATATTTTCCTTATCTATGTTATAATAAACTTTATTTTAATTATCTTTTTATTTAATAATATGCAGGCCTTTACCAAGGGAGAAGGAAGAGAAAAGAATTCCAAAGCCCATCTAAATTCTGATTTAGTTTAGAATTAAATTGAATCAGGGCAACTCAAAGCAAATTAGGGTAGATAAGACCCACTGAAAATCAGTTAAACTTGGATTTTCATAAGATCTAGTTAGTAAACTGAAGATCAATGAAGAATTGTCTAATTTAGAAGATCAAACGGCATATCTTTTGGAATAAACATAAAGAAAAACTAAATTCCCAGATCCTGACCCCTGATGTGGCCAACTGGCTACATCAGGGCCGCAGATGCGTGGCTTGTTTGTTGAGATAGGAGGGAGCTAACGCTCCCCCTATCTGCTCACACTCTCCCCCCTTTGGTTTTTTCCTTTAAATACTAAAAAAATTGTGTTGAGAAGGGATGAAGACTAAGAGTAAAATCTTGCTTTATTTTTAAGGTTTAGAATCATTATTAGATAGTTTATAAGAAGTTGTATCTCAGTTTTCATTTGTTATTCAGTTCAAAAACAAAGTGAGAGAAAGAAAGAGTGATTGTAATCGGAAGTTGAAGTGACATCAATAAAGATTCGATAGACTTTTCTGCACCTTCACTTTGTTGGTATGTCTTGCTTTAGTTCATCTTTATATTTTAATTCTAATATGAGTAACTGAATCGATTTTTTGGGCTCACTATTCTCCTTCTTCTATGAGTATTCTTCTTGATCTATTTCCATAAAGGGGAACCCAATAGAATCATATGAATGCCTAGATTAAGCTTTGTATATTGGCGAGTGTTCTTGAAGGCATATGTGGATGGAAGTAGACTTATTTTAAACTTCAATTTTGAAAGCAAGTCTTAAACTAGTTTTTATTTCATACTTGAGAAAATCTTAATGATTTAACATTCCATTTAAGAACCGTTTCAAAAAGAAGTAAACTTTTTCAAAACTCATCTTATCTGTTTTTCTTGAATGAATCAAAAATCAAGTCTTAGCTTCGGCCTATGATCTAGTTAAGTCATCAACACTTTCAAGAGAAAAATACATAGTTGAATAATAGAATAGTAAGCCCGATCTTTCTTTATTAGAAACACAAGCAAAATCTTCTAGCTTCTTAAAAATCATCTTCTCCAAAATCTTTTTTAAATCTTAAAGTTTTTTTGAATCATTTTATTACTCTCCAACTTGCTTTTTATCTAAAAAATATAAAGACTAAAACTTATTTTTTTTTCAAAATACCGAAAAGCTTGTATCGTATCTCTTCTCGTGGACACGACCCGTTAGCCCTAAGCTACACAGTATTTCTAATTTCTTGCAATCAGCTTATTACAGGAAACAATTAGATGTAGTGGACATATATCATACCTTAGTCTTTGTTCTAAGATTTAGAGCTCAGGGGACCTCTTAACTGCAGTAGAAATGTGGAAAAAGTCACATTTGCGCGGCATAAGAGTGAGGACTATTAACTTGCCTTCTTGTAGGTTGATTGAAATTCAAGGATTTACCTTCTGCAGATCTTAGTTTTTCTATTTAGCTTATTATACATACTTTTCTAACCCCAACTGTAACCTGTGATGTTAAAGGCTAAAAAAGTTTAGACTTTGTATTTAGGTATTTGTTTAATTCGTTTACCTTTACATTACTGTTAAGAGTGCTAGAGTCAAGGCATGTGTGCATTGCATGTAGCATTGGAAACACGCTTGTATAATATATTGTTTGAGTGTTACTTTTTGTTATATACTTGCACACTTGCATAAAAATGATTAAGGGTTTGTCTTATAAATAAGATAAGGTGGGGAGTCATTACCCTTCCTTAGCCCAACAATCATCGCCTCACTCACTAACCTAACCTAATTTAAAACTGAGTAGACATTGGCCCTAGGGACATCTCGACTCATTAGGAGATTGACCTAAGGAGGAAGTTGTTAGAGTTTGACTCTAGCCAAATCGGTGTCAAAGGTTGGGGATTGAAAGGCGAAACCTCGAAGAATAGAGATTTGGTATAATTAGGCCCTTTTCTCAAGCACAGATACCTCCCACTAATCTTACCCCTACCTGGCCGATTAACTCTTGGTCAGATTGCTGCAATATACCACTCGTCATAGTCTAACTAGTTAGGAGTTGTCTAGGTATAAGATCTATTCTAATTTTGGCTAGATTTTTTTATTTATTTGTTTGTTTGTTTTTGTTTTTGACAAGAATTATAATTATAATGTTTTCAATGCACATATAGTGATCCATACTCCACCCCGGCCTCTTTTAACTCAGATATCACCAACCTAGCATTTCATAACTTTAACCAATCAAGTATGCCAGATTGGTTTTATCCGAATCAACATATGTCCCAGTCAATATTATGAACAAGACTGGAGCAATCATCTCCCCTCTTCACCGAGTCAGTGGAGATACAACTCTCCCGAGTGATATGCCCAACCACCTTACCAATAACTAGCTTCATATAATCCTTATCAAGATCAACCTATAGAAAAAAATATGAATTAGAAAAAAGTCTAGATGCCTTCCTTGAGTCCGGATGACAAATCCAAAACATGAAAGACTCACGAGCCCATCAAAATTTCCAAATCTAAGATCTTTTCTCTATTTTCCAAGTTTCATAACAACAAGAAGAACCTACTGACTTAGAAAAGAGTATGGAATTCATAATTCAGTCCCAAAATAATTATATTCAATCCCAAAATAAGTATCTCCAGTCTATCGATAGGTTAGAAGCTAAAATGAGTCATCTGCTCAAAACAATTAATGATAGGAATGAGAAAACTCTACCTAACACATTATTGACCATTCCCGATTCCCCTAGCCATATTGATAGGAACCATATATCATGGTATCTTGGAGACTTTAACCAAGATTTATTCCATCACAACATCTTGAACTTGACCAATCCCAAACCTTGGACAAATTGATAAGTTTTCACTTTAAGAAAATTAAACTTGAATATGAATGTCACCCTGATCCCCAACTTTGTAATTCAATTTCAATTTTTGAATCTATATTGACTCTGGTATTCTTTCCCGATTTTGACCCAATTTCCGAGCCAACATTGATTCCTGTACCCATAAAGCCTGAAATTGAACTATCTATTTTGGATAATCACATTCCATTGATGGGAAATAAATGTGAATTTCAATTCTTTGATTTGGACCCAACTTTTGAACCAAATCCGACTATTGAATCTAAACTTGATTTGAGTCATATTCTCAAGTCAGTATTGGTTCCCGTTTCCCGTTTCTTTCATTCTGGAGGCCAAATTATCTATTTAATCGAATCAATTTCTTTGTTGGACCAAGGTATGGACCATAATGACTTCGAGATGATATTACAAGATGGTTATGAAAGTACACCTAGAGGGGGTGAATAGGTGTAAGGCAAATCTAAGGACAAATAATGCGGAATTAAAACTTAATTGCAACACATTTAGTGTAACCAAAGAGTATAGCCGAATTCTCGGTGAAGGGCTCTAGACTATCTCCTCAAAATTCCTCTAAATAAGAGTTCAGGTGCTATATGAAGCTCTCTTGGTTCAACACTAGTGAGGCACACAAACAAACAATACCAAGCATATAAGTATGACATGAACAATATGAATCAATGCAAGGCACAATTTAAGAGAGAGAGTTTATAGATAGTGGATCAATCGCAAACACCGAGATATGTTTCGAGGTTCGAGCACCCAGCTCTACGTTCCCGCCTTCACCCAGAAGGATTTCCACTATATCGTCCACAGAGGGAACCTCCACTGAGGATTTAGGCAAATACAACTAGGAGTACACAACTCCTCTCTCAAATAAATACAAACTCTACACTTAGAGGCAAGGCAGTAAGCCAACACAAGATCAACCTCTTACTAGAGGGATAAGGCTCAAAGCCAAACAACAATCACCTCACACTTGAGGGATAAGGCACAAAGCCACCACTCCAATAATTATCTCTTCACTAAGAGGGATATCAACACAATCACCTCACTAGAGGGATATCACAAATAAAGGAGGGTTTACAACACTTGGTGGTATCAACAACCACAAACCAATTTTCCCACAAAAATAGATCCTAATAGATAGAATAGATAGATAAGCTCAAGTATGAGAAATTAAAGTGTTTTGAATAAAGAAAATCACTTAGGAAAATCTCCAAATAGATATAGAAATTTAGATCAAAAACCAATTCCCAAAAGACACTAATTTTCTTTGAAATTCTAACACTTTAAAAATAAATAAAAGTAAATCTTTTTAACCCAAAAACTATTACTGAAAAATACTTGAAAGATGTAAATTTTTCTCTTTTTAATTCTTGGTGAAATTAACAAAAGGAGTGGGCATTTATAAACCACCAAAAAAATCTGCCCGTTGGCACCTGGAAAGGGCAGAATTGCCCTTCCAGTTGACCGCCCGGTCGACCGGCCAACGGTCACTTTTTTGATCGTTGAGCCAGCGGTCGACCGCTCGGTCGACCGTACCAAAGCCTACGGTCGACCGGCCCCTACCCGAGAGTGGGGTGCTTCCAGTCGGTCGACCGCCCGGTCGACCGGCCGAAGAGGCTGGCCATGTGCTCGTTTTCGTACACATCGGTCGACCATGCCGGTCGACTGACTTCTGGTCTGGTCGACCGGCCGGGCGACCGCCAGAGCCTGGCAGGGATTATTTTTAGGATTAAAAACTCGACTTTTTAACTTCAAATAAATCTCATAAAATCACATAAATTTCACAAAAATAAGTTCTTGTATTTTCTTTGAAATACAAATATGTGTGACAAAAATTCAACACATATTATAAACAATTTGAACCATTTTTGTGATATGAAAATTTGCCTTAAATACAAAAGCCATATTTCCAAAAACCAAACTTTGAAATGGAAATCCGATTTTCCCAAAACACATGTAAATACAAAAACATGATATTGAAACAACTTTGAAGCATATTGTATATGGATAAAATCCAATATACATGTAAAGATTTATATCTATGTTTTTGACATGAAATTTAAAAATAAGTTTTGTTTAAATACAAAACTCCAACTCATGAAATAGACTATCAAAGTAAGTTTTTCTAAATAGATGAAGCATAGATGTATATAGATCAAATCTAATATACATTAAACCATGTAAACTTGTTTTGATTCTATCTATTCATGAAAATCATATATATGAAAAATCGAAACCGGTTAAACCGAAAACCAAATAAATTGAAACTTAAAACTTGTGTGTGTATTGTGAACATGAGCATATCAACACTATCTACCTTAACACAAGATCTAAACAATCTTAAACTAAACACAAACCAAAGTCTTCTTATGGAACTCCTTCTCTAAGCCGACTCGATCCAAACACGATCCAACGAGCTTGACTCCAACCGAGTACTAGATGCGATCTTGACGCTCGAGCTCTTGAATCAACATGTGAAAGCTCCAAAACACCTATTGTTGAAGCTAATCACCTTGATTAAATATCTGAAACTAAATATCACAAGATTATTAGTAAACTATAACTACATGAGTTAATCCTCATTAAAACTAGAGTGAAGGGCCTCTGGGCTAATAATCTCTCCCTTTTTGATGATGACAAAACTCATGGAGTTATATATGCATGGATTAAAGTTACGCTTCATTGAAGCTCCCCCTTAACTCATGCATAGCATAAACAATAAGAATATTCAATGAATGCTCAAAATAAACATGCATAAGTAAAGAATGCTTCTCCCTTTTTTGCATAAACAAAAAACATATATGCATATACCAATTGTAAAAATAAACATGCATATAAACTCAAAAACATTCTCCAAATTTCTCTCCCCCTTTTGTCAATCATCAACAAATGGGTGAAAACAAATGAAGAGGAGAGACGTTAAGTTAACTCCCCCTGCATACATGCATTTATATGAAAAGAGATGACTAAACCCTAACCACATAAAACATAATATGCAATGTATAAAAGGAGATATTAAGTTTCTACTACACACGTGCACTACATACCAAAGAAAAGTCAATCACTTCAATATGACATATACTCAACATGAATCTATATATAGAGAAGATGTTAAGCTTCCCTTGCATATAAGCAATACAAATCAAAACATTATGATACCAATTGAAAAATATATCAATTTATGATGAAGGTATATATGGAACATTTTGATACCAATTTATGATACCAATGAAAATAAACAGAACATTTTTAACATACCAATTGAAAGTAAACAAAAATCTTTAGGGTACTAAAAGATACCAATGTGAAAACTACCTTGATACCAATTTTAAAAAAAATCTTGTAAATCTTGATACCAATAGAAAATGACACATTGTATGTTTTTGATACCAATTAAAAGATATATATATATATTGAAAATCTTGATAACAATTGAACGTAATAATCAATTTCAAAGTGACTTGATACCAAAAAAATGCCTTGAAGTTTTTGATACCAAATGAAAGTAAAAACCAAATTGATTTAGGTAAGCATAACTCATATCAATATAGATACCAATATAAAATGAAACATGATACCAATATTGAAAGTGTTAGCATATACCGAAATAAAGTATTTTTCATCATAAAAAATGGGAGTAAGATATCAATTGAAAATGAAATCTATTGAAAGATACCAATTTGAAAGATAAAACATGAATTTTCTCCCCCTTTATGAAATACCAATAAAAATCATGCATAAGCTTATTTAAGATACCAATTGAAAAATAATTATCATTAAGGACTAAATTAAGCTTAGCATATATATGATTTGTGCTATAAGATGTAAAGATATAGGAAGCACAATCAAATCACATATATATGTATGAAAATTTAAATATCAATCGAAATTGATACTATTTGAAAGTTGAAGCATACATATATCGAAAAGATATGAGTATACAAAATAAATATCAATTATGATACCAATTGAAAACACAATGAGGATCAAGTGTATAACTCATAAATACCTCCCTTTCATGCATATGTTAAAAAGATTTTTAATTAGGCTCACAAGGCATGGTCGCCCATCCGTCCGCCCATCGATGGAAGGGGTTTTCAAAAATAAGTTTGAAAATAATTTTAGTATAATCAAAAAACACTTCCAAAATGAAGAAATACGCAACTAGTTTTATGGTAATCTTGAAAACTAGTACGAAATCCTTCAAGTAAGGAATAAAATAAGAATATTTTCTATGAAAAACATGTAAGTCACACGACTATCAACACTCAAATCTATAAAAAACATATCATACTCATGAAAATAAAGTCATGAGAAAACATCAAGTAATGTGAGTGTAAGAACCATGTAATCACAAAATCATGAGAATAGGCAATTAAGCTCAATGTGAAATTCCTTTATAAACATGAAAATTTAATTTTCACAAAATAATACTAATATCAAGGCATATGTATATTTTTTCTAAATCTAAAGGTATGCATACATATCCCTAAACACAAATGAGTCCATAAAGAAATTTTGCACGAAAAGCAAGTGACTCTTAGGATAGACATGTATATCTAAAGTTTTGACAAAATTGATATATACATGAAGTTAAACATATGAAAACATGTACAAAATGGGAATACAAGTTTGAAATGCACTAATCATCAAAACTTGGTTATACTAGTACATCTAATGGGTATAAAAGAGCAATTATGTACAAACAAATAATAATCAATTTGTGGTTCACTAGATGTATAAATATATACACAAGTTTTAATGAAGGTTACATTTAAACATGCAATCAAAACCATGAAACATAAAAATCATAAACAAAAACCAATATGATCATTATGTAAATGCACATGTTTTAGAGTTATGATATACACAATAGTTAAACTATAGTAAGAACACAAAATATGGGTCCAGATGAACATGAGTGTATCTCAATTACTATGCATATATGTCATAAGTCTAATTGACATGGCATTTAACATAATGATTGGTCACTAATGTTGCATATTTAATATCATTTTTCATACCTATTTTAGAATAAAACTTTGCATTGTCTTAATTAATTGCTTAATTTATTTGCAGGCCCATTCTTTAAGGAGATGAAGAGAAATGAGCCCAAAGCCCACCAAAATTCTGAATTAAATCAGAATTAATTCACACTCACTAAATAAGGGAAAAATCAAGAGGTTGAAAACTGGTTGAGAAGAATCCTCTCAGAATCGATCGGTTAAAGTAAAGATCAAGAGATGAGATGAAGCAAGTTTGATTCAGATTCTGACTGGATACATTTTAGTATTCGAATCATAACTTTTGCTACAGAATCTCAATTCTGATGATTCAAAATGATCCAGAAAGCAGACTTACAGAGCTACAACTCTTATGTTGATCATTATCTCTTATTCTATTATTTGATAAGTGATATTCAGCAATCAATATGCCAACAAACTGCAGATCAGAACTGAATATCCACCTCAAATCAAGTTTGAAGATAAGGGGAGTTCAAAAATTGCTAGATTTACTTATCTTCACACTCCTCTACCCTCTCCATTTCTCCTATAAATACCTTCACTCAAAGGCAAAAGGGACGACCATGCAGAGATAGGAATTTAGCCTAGTTTTCATTTCTTAGTTTAGGTTTTTAATCTTTCTTTTCATGTAATTTTAGTTTTCATTTATGTAATTCAGAGGAGATCGACTTTCATCGAAGAATAAGACTGAAGCTAGAGCTGGAGTGACACCGGTGTAAGACTTATTTCTTTTCTTTGATTGTAATGAAATCAAATCGATGTTCTTTTTGTGTATGTACTTCTTTTTAGTCTTCTTCTTCTTCTTTTCTATTTTACCTTTCTTTTTGGTACAACTGTCTTCCAAGTGAGTCTAAAAGCATCGAAAGAGCCTTGCCTTTGCGAGTGCCACCGATAGCTCATGACGATGGAATTGTGAGTCTCTCTGTATCATTTCATGCTTGTGTATCTTGATGATGTAATGTGGAAGAGACCAACATTCGACTCTTATGGGCTATGCGCTGCTTGCCTCCAATTCAAGGTAACATCGAAGCTAAAAACTCAAGGTAAGCTTTTGGTAAAAAGAAGGTAAGTAACTCTTTTATTTCTTTCTTTCATTTTTGTAAATTAAATCACCATCTCTTCAAAATCACTCTTTTTTTCTCCACTTCATTTGTACATATTCGCTTCATTATGTTCTGATTTTTTCCACCTTCTTCATCTTTCACTTTCTCTCTAATTTTAACATAATTCTTTTTCCTTTTCTTAACTTAAAAACAGAGAAGAATCTTCGCTTTTCTTCTTAATGATTTCAATAAAGAACTGTAACGCTTCCATCGCAAACCCTCCTTGTGGATCACGACCCGCATAGCCACTTGCTATAGCGGAAGAATTGAGTACTTGCACATTTTTTATTCTTAAATCTAATAATCTGTAATTTGTGTGCAGGTTTAGCCTCAATCAAATTTTGGCGCCGTTGCTGGGGAGGGTAAAACGGTTTTTATTGAAATCTGAATTTTTATTGAAAATTTTTTTTTAGAACTAAACGAATTTTCTTCTCTGTTGCAGGTTACAGGGCAAGCAAAGCAGGAAAATAAGTTTGCAGTGACATACAAGTGGTATTGAGCCTCTGCTCTAGAAAGCAGAGACCCATTGCCCTCTGAATTGCCGCGTTTTCACGGTAAAAGCCGCGGATCCGCGGCAAGGAAGAGTTGACTACTAACAGCTTTTTGCAGGGCTGCTTAGTGTAAAAAAATTCTAGTTTGCTGCAACTTTAATTTTTCTTATATGCCATAACATAAGCCTGCTAATAATCAACAGTAAAATATTTGTTGAAAAGATAAAAAATTGATTAGACATTTGCATTTTAGGCATGTGTCTTTTTAATTCCTTTATTTTTTATTGTTGAAGAGTGCTGGAGCAAGGTACGTATGCATTGCATTTAGCATAGGACTCACTTCGTGGTTGTTTATATCGCTTTAAGTGAATCTTACATATCTTGTACACTTGCACAAAATTATTTTAAGGGCACTAACCCATAACAAGATAAGGTGGGGATTTAATCACCCTTCCTTAGCCCAAAAATCAGATTCCAAGCACTCACTAACCCAAGCCTAACTAAAATTGAGTAGACGTTGGCCCTAGGGACATCTCGGACTCAATTAGGAGATTATCCTAAGGGGAAAAAATGTTGGAATCTAACTCCTGCAAAATCAGTGTCTAGGAAAGGGATTGAGGGCCGAAAGCCCGAAGGTTGGTGGTTATTTAATTAAGGAACGTCTTTGACGGAAAACCTCCCACCAACCTTGCCCTGACCTGGCTGATTAGCTTGTGGTTAAAGTCTACATTAGACCTCCCGTGGACAGTCTAACCAGTTAGGAGTCGTCTAGGTCCTAAGTCTACCCTAACTTAGGCTAGAATTTTTTCTTTTTGTTTGTTTATTTGTTTGTTTTTCTTTGTTTGTATTCTATTGTGTGATATGGACTATAATAATAATTTTTTCAACTACAATAATAATCCATATTACACACCGACTTCATTTTCGGATATTACCAACCCGGCATATCATAACTTTGACCAACTTAGTGTGCCAGATTGGTCTTATCCGAATCCATATAACCCATGTCCCCCATCGTATGACTATAATTTTCATAACGATTTCAACTCTTTACAGAGTCAGTGGGGATTCACCTACCCCGAGTCCAATTTTCAACCACAGTGTCCTCCTTCTCCACCTAGTCCACACTATTTTCAAGAGTCATACTCAGTTCCACCAGTCCAAAATAGAAAACCATCAATTTTGGAACGGAGTATGCGTGAGTCCAAACAACAATCACAAAATCTGATGGACTCACAATTTCAATACCACTTCCAAAATAACTCTTCATTTTTTCAACAAGACAATGAACCCATCAACTATGAAAAGATGCTAGAAGCCATGACTCATGCTCAAAATGCTAGAAATCGTGACATAGATATGATGGTCGAATCTCTACGTTCCCACCGTCCTGATGTCACTTACCATTCTATTAGAGCCGAAGAGTCATGTTGTTTTGGAAATCAAAATTCTATTTCAGAACAACCATTTGAACTTGCCCAAACTCCAAATTTTGAAAAAGATATTGATAGTTTGGCTAGTTTTCCTTTTCCTGAAATAGAACTTGAAAATGATTATGATCTTGAACCCCAACTTAGTGATTCAATTCTATTTCCTGATTCGATTATGACTCCTGTATCTTCACCTGACTTCAATCTTTTCCGGAGTCAACATTGGATCCTGTACCAATTCATAAAGAAATTGAATCACCTATCTTTGAGGACCAACTTTACACTTTCGAAGATCCTATTGACAAATTGGCAAGTTCTCAATTTTTGATATTGAACTCAATGAGATATGTGACCTAGATTCTCAAATCTGTGATCCAGTTCAACTTTCTGAATCAATTTTGACTCTCGTTTTGTTACCAAACTTGAGTAATATTCTAGAGTCAGTTTTGATTCCTCCACCTATCATTCCTGAACTGGAATCACCCATATTAGGTCACATTCTATTGTTGGAAAATACATGTGGACTGGAGTCTCAACTTCTTGACTTGGACCCAATTTCTGAACCTATTTCGATTCCTGAACCATTACTTGATTTAAGTCACCTTCTTGAGTCGGTATTAGTTCCTGTCCTTCCTGAGTCCAAGTCAACTGTTCCATCATTTCATACTCCATTCTGGGACGAGGTGGTTGATAAATTTGACTTCGAAATCAATTATGGAATATGGAAATTAGATGGGGTCAAATATTTAATAAAAATCCTTCATGGATATATCTTTTTAATGGGTTATATTAAAGATAGTGCTGGTGGGTTCCTCCGAGACCCAAGAAAAGTTGATTGGGCCATGTTTCGTGGACCAATCAGACCACACCGGAACCACCACCTTAAGGTAACCATTTTCCTTCCCTTTCTTCTTTTTCATGCATCTATGCATTAATTCGTACATTGAGGACAATGCATGAGATAGGTGTGGGGGAGGGTCTAACATAACTTTTCTTTTTCTTTAAAATAAAAAAAAATTAACATTTTCTTTACTTTTAAAAACTTTTTGAAAAATAGAAACAATATTTTGACTTATTTTTGTAAGAAATTAAGTTAATTTTAAGGAATAGGAAAATCCAAATTAGGATTTCTTATACTTGGTCAAAATAAGATTATTTGTTTGATTTATAGAGTTAGGAAGATAATTTGTCAAAGTAATTTAGTCTTGATCTTTACCTTGATGAAATATGCACACTTCATACACTTACACACTTAGGGTTCAAAAACAAAGATTCTTATGCCTTATAAAAAATATATATATATATAAACAAATCTAATTATTGATTAGCTAGGTGCTTTGGCCTAAGAAAGCCTTAGTATTTATGTAAAAGATAATTAGATAAGTTTGAAAAAAAAAAAACAAGTCTAATTATTGACTAGCTAGGTGCTTTGGCCTAAGCAAGCCTTAGTATTTATGCAAAAGATGATTAGATAAGTTTGAAAAGAAAACTCCTCTGATTAAGCTGGGTATTAGTGCCTAATAAAGCATAAGTATTCACGCCTAAAAGAGGTTCATATAATAAAATCCTTAGTTTTGTGGCCTTATTTGCTCGAGTCCTTAAGTCCTAGGGGTGTCTTCTCACCTGGTGCCCTAAGACCGTCTGATTTGGGAGTCATCGATTAAAGGCTCGTTACATGGGCAGATTAGAAAGCCTAATAAAACTAAGGAATAATACCACAAAAAAAAGTATATATATAAAAATAAATAAGGCATAAGAGTTAGAGTTAATAAACCCTTAGTCAAAATTTTCACATTCACAAGGTGCATATGACTTAAGGTAAAGTAATAGACTAAATGAGAAGTACAATTTGACTCCTTACTCTAATTGATAACAAATTTTTGAATAGAGACTAAGTTTAGGAATGAAAAATTCAGTTTTCCTATAACTTATAGATTGCTTAGATCTTACAATTATTTCAAATATTTTTTCCTTTCAAAATGCTTTTCGAAAATACTAACTCTTTTATTTCCCTTTCTTTATGGATTTTGTGGGTGCAATCCGCTGAAAATCCTCACGAGACAAAACTCGTCCTCTAGGGGAAACCTAGAGGTTTAACGGCTTGTTGCACATGCTCAGTGCAATCGCGCGACCTGCGAAAGTGGTCTAATAATCCTTAGTATAGTTTAGTTGTTTTGCTCGAGGACGAGCAAAAGATAGGTATGGGGGTGTGATTGGTCACTAATGTTGCATATTTAATATCATTTTTCATACCTATTTTAGAATAAAACTTTGCATTGTCTTAATTAATTGCTTAATTTATTTGCAGGCCCATTCTTTAAGGAGATGAAGAGAAATGAGCCCAAAGCCCACCAAAATTCTGAATTAAATCAGAATTAATTCACACTCACTAAATCAGGGAAAAATCAAGAGGTTGAAAACTGGTTGAGAAGAATCCTCTCAGAATCGATCGGTTAAAGCAAAGATCAAGGGATGAGATGAAGCAAGTTTGATTCAGATTCTGACTGGATACATTTTAGTATTCGAATCATAACTTTTGCTACAGAATCTCAATTCTGATGATTCAAAATGATCCAGAAAGCAGACTTACAGAGCTACAACTCTTATGTTGATAATTATCTCTTATTCTATTATTTGATAAGTGATATTCAGCAATCAATATGCCAACAAACTGCAGATCAGAACTGAATATCCACCTCAAATCAAGTTTGAAGATAAGGGGAGTTCAAAAATTGCTAGATTTACTTATCTTCACACTCCTCTACCCTCTCCATTTCTCCTATAAATACCTTCACTCAAAGGCAAAAGGACGACCATGCAGAGATAGGAATTTAGCCTAGTTTTCATTTCTTAGTTTAGGTTTTTAGTCTTTCTTTTCATGTAATTTTAGTTTTCATTTATGTAATTCAGAGGAGATTGACTTTCATCGAAGAATAAGACTGAAGCTAGAGCTGGAGTGACACCGGTGTAAGACTTATTTCTTTTCTTTGATTGTAATGAAATCAAATCGATGTTCTTTTTGTGTATGTACTTCTTTTTAGTCTTCTTCTTCTTCTTTTCTATTTTACCTTTCTTTTTGGTACAACTGTCTTCCAAGTGAGTCTAAAAGCATCGAAAGAGCCTTGCCTTTGCGAGTGCCACCGATAGCTCATGACGATGGAATTGTGAGTCTCTCTGTATCATTTCATGCTTGTGTATCTTGATGATGTAATGTGGAAGAGACCAACATTCGACTCTTATGGGCTATGCGCTGCTTGCCTCCAATTCAAGGTAACATCGAAGCTAAAAACTCAAGGTAAGCTTTTGGTAAAAAGAAGGTAAGTAACTCTTTTATTTCTTTCTTTCATTTTTGTAAATTAAATCACCATCTCTTCAAAATCACTCTTTTTTTCTCCACTTCATTTGTACATATTCGCTTCATTATGTTCTGATTTTTTCCACCTTCTTCATCTTTCACTTTCTCTCTAATTTTAACATAATTCTTTTTCCTTTTCTTAACTTAAAAACAGAGAAGAATCTTCGCTTTTCTTCTTAATGATTTCAATAAAGAACTGTAACGCTTCCATCGCAAACCCTCCTTGTGGATCACGACCCGCATAGCCACTTGCTATAGCGGAAGAATTGAGTACTTGCACATTTTTTATTCTTAAATCTAATAATCTGTAATTTGTGTGCAGGTTTAGCCTCAATCACATAATAAGAATTAAAACATAACATGCTAAAAAATCAATAAATAAAAGCATATAAACTAAATGAGGAGTTAGAGATCGTTACCAAAATCAAGAGGGCACTTCTCTATACCTCCAAATCATGGTGGTCCTCCCACCAAACTCCCCTTGAAAGTGATGCATCCAAAATTGTCACCTTTAGCTCGGAACGCATTCACCTCAAGGAACCAACAACTCTCACGTCATGTGAGAGCCCACACCTACATCAAATAAAATAGGAGTGGTTTTTGGTACCCATACTCTTTTGGGTCCATGGGGGTTAGCATCTTTCCAACCCAAACAAATCTATTTGCAAAATTTTCATTATGTACTCTATCATATCAAAATCTTGCAAGGTGGCCCTTACGTCGACAATGTGTATATGTGTACACATGAGTATACCTAGTGTTATGTGTATGTACGTGAGGAGCATATGTATGCTGTGGTTTGTGTGCATGTATGTGAGGAGCATGTTTCTTGTGAAATATAGATTCCAACCGTGAGTGGTTCATGGCACAATGGCTTAAAGTGGAGCCCAAACAATCAACACTCTTCTTTAGCATAGTTATATTGTTTTCAACAATAGTAGAAGAGGTGGAGTATGCAAGTGAAACACTAGAAGGTGAAGCAATACTAGCATGGCAAACATGTGAAGAAAAATCATTTTTCAAAGAAATATTTTCATTAGACATCAAATCCAATTTCTTTAAAATAGAAATAATTTTGTTTTTCAAATAATCATTTTCTTTTAAAACAAAAACAAGTTTTGAAGATAGAATTTCAATTTTCTTCAAAACTTCATCAGAATCATTTTTACCTTTTAAGATTTCATTTTCTTTTAGGGCAAGGTCAAGTTGGGATTTAAGCGAGTCACGTTCACTTGAAATCTCTTCCTTCTTTTGCAAAGCCAAATCAAGTTTTGAAATTAACTCCTTATTTTTATTATTTAATTTAAAAGATTTCTTTTTCAAAACTTGATACTTTTCTAACAATTTTTCACAAACAATAGATAGTTCTTCATTTAAAGTATCGGCATCAATATGATCATCGCCAGAAGAACTAGCACAATCATCTAGTTGAGATTCTGAATTTACCTCAAGGGAGTCATTCCCTTGGACCATGTAGCAATGTTGTTCGGATTCTTCTCCACTAGATTCCTCCTCCATAATGTTTGGCGTTTGTAGCGTGGGAGAGGTCAAGGTGTTTCACACTGCAAAGGCGGAATCACAATGAGAAATCATAAACAAATATTCTTTATTTAAAGTGGTTCTACGTGCCGTTAGGGCTTGTGCATTGGCCTCTATATGTTTGCTATTATCAAGATATGATTTCTTGGTAGCGGCAAGGAAAACATGCAAGCCTAAGGTTTTTAGGTACATACTCATTTTAAGCTTCTACATATTGATGTTAGAAATATCAAACATGGGAGGTACAAGATAATCTATGAGTGTGTGTAAACAAATAAGTGTGCAAATGCAAATACTAGATTAGCTAACTAAGATCTCACTCTTAGGTGGTTAAACCTAATATCAGAAGCGTAGGCTCTGATACCAATTGAAAGTACACCTAGAGGGGGGGGTGAATAGGTGTAAGGCTAATCTAATGAAAAATAATGCGGAATTAAAACTTAATTGCAACACACTTAGTGTAACTAAAGAGTGTAGCCGAATTCCCGGTTAAGGGTTCTAGACTATCTCCTCTAAATTCCTCTAAATAAGAGTTGAGGTGCTATATGAAGCTCTCCTTATTCAACACTAGTGAGGCACACAAACAAACAATACCAAGCATATAAGTATGATATGAACAATATGAATAAATGCAAGGCACAATATAAGAGAGAGTTTAGAGATAGTGGATCAATCGCAAACACCGAGATATGTTTCGTGGTTCGAGCACCCAGCTCTACGTCCCCCCCTTCACACAGAAAGATTTCCACTATATCGTCCACACAGGACTTCTCACACAGGGATCCTCCACTGAGAATTTAGGCAAATACAACTAGGAGTACACAACTCCTCTCTCAAACACATACAACCTCTACACTTAGAGGCAAGGCACTAAGCCAACACAAGATCAACCTCTCACTAGAGGGTTAAGGCTCAAATACAAAAAACAATCACCTCACACTTGAGGGATAAGGCACAAAGCCACCACTCCAATAATCACCTCTTCACTAAGAGGGATATCAACATAATCACCTCTCACTAGAGGGATATCACAAATAAAGGAGGGTTTACAATACTTGGTGGTATCAACAATCACAAACCAATTTTCCCACAAAAAAAGATCCTAATAGATAGGATAGATAGATAAGCTCAAGTGTGAGAAATTAAAATGTTTTGAGCAAAGAAAATCACTTGGGAAAATCTCCAAATAGATATAGAAATTTAAATCAAAAACCAATTCCCAAAAGACTCTAATTTCTTTGAAATTCTAACACTTTAAAAACAAATAAAAGTAAATCTTTTTAACACAAAAACTATTGCTGAAAAACATTTGAAGATGTAAATTGTTTTCTTTTTAATTCTTGGTGAAATCAGCCAAAGGAGGGGGTATTTATAACCCACCAAAAAATCTGCCCGCTGGCAGCTGGAAAGGGCAGAATCGACCGCCCAGTCGACCGACCAACGGTCACTTTTCTAACCGTTGAGCCAGTGGTCGACCGCCCGATCGACCGTGCCAAAGCCTACGGTCAACCGCCCGGTCAACCGGCCCCCACCCGAGAGTGGGGTGCTTTCAGTCGGTCGACCGCCTGGTCGACCGGCCGAAGAGGCTGGCCATGTGCACGTTTTGTGCACATTGGTCGACCGTACCGGTTGACCGACTTTTGGTCATGTCGACCGGCCGATCGACCACCAGAGCCTGGCAGGGATTATTTTTAGGATTAAAAACTCGACTTTTTAATTTCAAATAAATCCCATAAAATCACATAAATTTCAAAAAAATAAGTTCTTGTATTATCTTTGAAATACAAATATGTGTGACAAAAATTCAACACATTATAAATAATTTGAACCATTTTTGTGATATGGAAATTTTTCCTTAAATACAAAAACCGTATTTTTTAAAAACCAAACTTTGAAATGGAAATCCGATTTTTCCAAAACACATGTAAATATAAAAACATGATATTGAAATAACTTTGAAGCATATTATATATGGATAAAATCCAATATACATATAAAGATTTATATCTATGTTTTTGACATGAAATCCAAAAATAAGTTTTGTTTAAATACAAAACTCCAGTTCATGAAATAGACTATCAAAGTAAGTTTTTCTAAATAGATAAAGTATAGATGTATATAGATCAAATCTAATATACATTAAACCATATAAACTTCTTTTGATTCTATCTATTTATGAAAATCATATATATGAAAAATTGAAACCGGCTAAACCAAAAACCAAATAAATTGAAACTTAAAACTTGTGTGTGTATTGTGAACTTGAGCATATCAAAACTATCT
Source organism: Agave tequilana (assembly GCA_038442645.1). Taxonomy (NCBI): domain Eukaryota; kingdom Viridiplantae; phylum Streptophyta; class Magnoliopsida; order Asparagales; family Asparagaceae; genus Agave; species Agave tequilana. The sequence continues at coordinate 21,861 of JAVJIF010022326.1, forward strand.
ACCTTGACACAAGATCTAAACAATCTTAAACTAAAAACAAACCGAAGTCTTCTTGTAGAACTCCTTCTCCAAGCCGACTCGATCCAAACACGATCCAACGAGCTTGACTCCAACCGACTACTAGATACGATCTTGATACTCGAGCTCTTGAATCAACATGTGAAAGCTCCAAAATACCTTTGTTGAAGCTAATCACCTACTAATATCTTGATTAAATATATGAAACTAAATATCACAAGATTATTAGTAAACTATAACTATATGAGTTAATCATCATCAAAACTAGCGTGAAGGGCCTCTAGGCCAACATGTTATATAACATGGATAATTTTAATGTTAGGATCTTGCATGATCCTATTCAATTTAGGGGTAGTAACATTATAAATAAGAAAGAGGTCATCAAAAGTGCGTTCTTTGAAAATTCACATTATTTAGATTGGGCACCAACGCTTGGCCCAATCCGACCACCACCGGAATCATCACCTTGAGGTAATTTTTTCATTTCCTTTCTTCTGTATCATGCATATACGTATTCATTCATACATTGAGGACACTGTATGAAATAGGTGTGGGGGAGGGTTCTGCCATGACATAGGTTTTCTTTTAATATATATATATGTGTGTGTGTATATTATTTTTTCTTTAAAATTTTTTGATAAGAGAAACAACATTTGATTTATTTTTTATAAGAAATTAAGTTAATTTTAAGGAATAAGATAATCATAACTAGGATTTCTTATACTTGGTCAAATAAGGTTATTTGTTTGATTTCTAGGGTTAGAAAGAAAAACTAAAAAGTAATTCAGCCTTGATTTTTACCTTGATGAAATATGCATACTTTATACACTTGCACACTTAAGGTTCTAAATAAAGATTATTATGCCTTAATATACATACATACATACATACATACATACATACATACATACATACATACATATATATATATATATATATATATATATATATATATATATATATATTGTGTGTGTATAGAAATAAAAAAAGAGAAAATCCTCTGATTAAACTAGATATTTGTGCCTCATAAAACATAAGTATTTACGCCTAATAGTGGTTCATATAATTAAAAAAACCCTTAGTTTTGTGGCTTTATTAGCTCGAGTCCTTAAGCCCTAGGGGTGTTTTCTCACCCGGTGCCCTAAGACCGTCCGGTTTGGGAGTCACCGACTAAAGGCTTGTTACATGGGCGAATAAGAAAGCCTAATAGAACTAATCAATATTACCGTCATAATATGTAAAATTAAGGCATAAAAGTTAAAGTTAAAGAGTCTCGAGTCAAATATTCACGTCACGAAATGCATATGACTTAGAGTAAAATAATAGACTAGATGAGAAATGTAGTTTTAATCCTTGCCTTGATTGATGATAAGTTTTTGAATAGAGACTAAACTTAGAAATGAATAATTCGATATTCTTATAACTTATAGATTACTTTATTTTTTACAAAAATTCATCCAATATTATCTTTTTTTAAAATGCGTTTTCAAAAATACTAACACTTTGTTTTTTTTATGGATTTTGTGGGTGTAATTCTCTGAAAACCCTCAGGATACTACAACTCCTCCTCTAGGGGTAATGTAGAGGTTTAAAGGCTTGTTGCACATGCTCAGTACAATCACGTGACCTGCGAAAATGGTCTAATAAAATCTTAGGTTTATTTTTCTTATTTTGCTCAAGGATGAGCAAAAGATAGGTGTGGAGGTGTGATTGTACACGTATGTTGCATTATCTATTATTATATTCCTACATTTATCATGTAATAAACTCTGCAATTAAGTTGTCTTAATGTCTAAATTGTGCAGGATGATTATGAAGGAAGATATTTTCTGTTGGGCAAGCGATTTTGTCCATATCTCCAACCTTATTTCCAACCTTATCAAAAATCTTTTCTATTGGGCGAGCGATTTGGTCTTATCCTCAAGTGCTCTCCCTCCCTATTTCTTCTATAAATACCACCATATATAGAAGGCAAAGGGCACCACTGAGAGTTAGAATTAGATTTTTTTTCTTGTTTCTAGTTTAGCTTAGTTTTTCTTTTTCTTTTCAAATGTAATTTTCTGATTTCTTTATAGCTTAGTTTAAAGAGTGTTACATGAGAGAAGGAGAAGAATAATTGTATTTAGAGTGACACTGAGTGTAATTTTCTTCTAAGAGAATTGTATTGAGAGTGACAACCAATATAATATTCCTCCTTTTCTTCATCATTACTCAATCTAGTAGATCGCTGCTTTATCTTATTTCTTCTCTTGTTTTGCAACACTTTTATGTTGAGGTAAATCTTCTCAAATGATTCAAGGTAAGCATTCATCTAAAATAGGTAAGTTTTTTTTTTTAATTTAATTTCTTAGTTTATAAATACAATTGTAAAGTCAACACTTTTACTATTTCTTTTTCATTCTTTCTCTTTTAACATTGTTCTTCTTTTAATTAAAACAACAATACTATCTTCTTCGATATTTGTAATGCCCCAATCTCGTAGGTATGGAGACATTCTACGACATGTATATGTAGGTCGAAATTACCCTCACATATATACGCTAAGCATCAATACAAGAAAGAATCAGAGTACAAAACTACGTGGTGCATTATACATTCTAACATATGAGTACAATTACAAAGTTATCATAGGATATGATACAATATTACAAGAATATTACATAACCAATAGGCATAAATGTGAGAATATAAAGAAATATGCAATTCTAAATAGTACAAAAGATATTCATGAGTTACAAAAGAAAAACACGAGAGACAAACATGGGGCCTGGAAGAAAAGGACCCTCGATGGTCTGCCGATGATCCACGTTTCCACTGCGTCACTCTGATCAGCAATCAGGAAAATTCACAAGCTTCACGTTTTAGAATCTGTACATGCAGATCCAGTGGAGTCAAAAACTCCCCAACGAGTGGTGTGATAAATACCAAGTGACGTGCAGGGAGAAGCACACGCGTATCGATAAATTCTGAATCAAAAGCATGCATTGGAAACCGTGTTGTGAGCATACTCACCTGAACATGAAAGATGCATCCAGTGATGAGATGTACAGAAGCAATAAAACCAATTGTACGGGCTTAGTAGATAGATTAATGAGATTGATACCTCGAGGGGATAATCCAAATAAGGAAACCCTTAATTTATATACCATATACCTCATGTCTCCATCGACTTAGTACACACAACCCGAGCTATCCACAATAATAGCTGAAGATAACAGTATGAATCATTAGGGAGCAGTTATTATACAATAACTAAAATATCCGTACAAACCAAGAATAAGCAAGTCAGGAGGTTATGTACAGTAGTACAAGTATAATATTAGGTAAGAGACATGTTGTGTACAATATGGTAATAGCAGGAGATCAATAGAGTAATAGACATATGATAAACTCAGGAATATATAATATAATAATAATAAAACTGAAAATTCAAATTAAAACCCGATGAAAGAAAATACGGCAAAACCAGAGGTATAATCCAGATTACGGCTTCATGAGATAAGTACGTCAAAGGAATAATTCAAATAAGGAAACCCTCATCTATATGCCTTATATATCACGTTATCGTAATCTGAATGTATACAATATGAATTGCAAAAATAACACAATAAATTATTAATTAATATCTTATTATTATTACTCGTCCTACTCATATATCTAAGTTTGTGCACAAGCGTACGTTCCATCCCACATACATCTATATATGAGTAAGTCGAGGTTGTTATTGAAAACTGATGATTAAACCAATGGGTATGTTTATAATGGGTCCGTACATACCCGGAACCACGGCCCAGGATGTTTTGGTACCGACCCAGATTCTATCACTGGCAAATAGGAGGTGGGTCTTATATTATGCCCATTCAGAAATATAACAGGAGGTAGGGAGCCAGCGCTCCTCTCGGAATACCTGAAGGCCCTCAGGTAGAACCAGAAGTTTGAGTTGCACAACATACCTAATACCACTGTAAACATATTTAACACTTGAAGTCCATCAGTTTCCCCTTACCCAATGTAGGTTGGACTTTTTATAGTTTATTATTATGCAATTATCATATTACGAGAATAGCAAGAGCAGGACAGGTTCAGGAGTTACAGGAGTAACATGAGTATGTCAGTACTAAATATACAGGTCACTGTATATAATACAGGATAGCAGGACAGAATTTTTGAAATATGATAATCACAAGTCAAGTGGTAATATATCAGGTGACAGATGATAAGTGATATTAAACAGGTATCAGGTGATGGTATGCAGGAGTTGTAGGCTGTCTAAAAATCAGTAAGACAAAGTCGTCAAAAGCAGAGTTCCAAACTCCAGACGCAGGGCTAATCTCAGCCGCACTGCAGCATCAAGGCGCGAGGGTCCGAACCCGCGTCTCAGCAACATCAAGGCGCGAGGGTCCGAACCCGCGTCTCAGCGTCAAGGCGCGAGGGTCCAAACCCGCGTCTCAGCATCAAGGCGCGAGGGTCCAAACCCGCGTCTCAGCAGCTCAAAGGCGCGAGGATCCAAACCCGCGTCTCAGCATCAAGGCGCGAGGGTCGAAACCTGCGCCTCAGTTATAACTGCCCTGGTTATGGGGCCGGTCACAGCCCACATAATGGGGAATTAACCCCTCATTGTGGAGTGTTTTTAGGGGGCACGTTCACCCCTAAAACCTCTATAAATAGCCCCGCCGCTATGAGAGGGGGGACACATACATACAGCCGGTCGATTAGAGAGGAGAGACAGAGAAAGAGAGTCCAACTCTTCAGCTAGCTTGCTGTGCTCAAGTTAATCTTTGTCGACAATCTCTTTGAGAGTTTTGGTCGACAGAGCTGTGTTACTCCGTCAACCACCCGAAGAGAAGAGCCCCGGAAGATCTCAACGTTCACCCGGTCAACGGAGAACAAGATTCACTCTCCACCGCCACTTGAAGAACCCAGCCTTAAACAAAGGGAGGATTCAAGACTCAACATCCTCCCTCCCTTGTAATCAGATTACTGATCTGTTGTAATCTTCTATCCAATCAAAAGAATTTTGCAATCGAATCCTCCTTTTCCGACGCGTACAAGAGATGGCGACTCCGCTGGGGACTACATTTGTTACTGATGAGCAAATCGTGGCGCAAGGTGACGTCCTTTATAAGGGAAGATGGTCGAATCGCTTGTCATCGAGTTCGACCAGGCAAAGTATGAAGAGTTTCTCTCTTCCGGCTCCAAGAGCCCAAAGACCCGCGTCTGCCGCAGGGTCTCTACGGGGACTTACCCCGAAACCCGCTCTGAGACCCGCGTGGCCTTTGGCGCAGCTGCTGTAAAGGATGTCGCGGCCAACCGTGCCATACGAGATACACGCGCCAACGTCTCTCAGGAGACCCGCGTGGTCAAGCCCTCTGGTGTCCAGCCAGTTCACCCTCTCCCTCAGCACCAGGTCGTCGTTGGTTTCTCTCCACCTCCACGACGCAACCGAAACGCTGAGCCCTGATAGAGGAGGCGTGCGCGTCAGCTACAAGTTGGAACTTCTGATCGTCCAACTGAGGCAGGACGCAAGGTTCAAACTGGCGTCTTGGCTGCGCCGCATCCAGCACGCGAAGTCCGCGTTTGGCGGCCCAAAAATGAGACTCCCCGAATTAGTTCCTCTGAAGCCTTACTCACCAGACGCCAAGGCGAAGCTTGCGCGCCTCATCAAGTACAAGAGGCACGCGCCCTTAGGCATAGGGCCCAGCAGCCCACTCTCTCTCAAGCGTCCCTGCCCCGACGCACCAAGCAGCGACGCGAGAACCGCGTCTCTTCTCAGCAGAGACGCCAGACACGCGTCCTAAAGCTGCGACGCGAGAACCGCGTCTCTGAATCCTGCGTCCAAGCTGTACAGCACAAGGATGCCTCCCGCCCTCGAAGTTGCGAGGCTAATCTCTTCGATCCTCTTCCCATGGATCTATGGGATTACTTGACGAAGAAAAGAAGTGCTAATCAAATCACTTCATCATGTTGCTGCCAACGGCTCACCTCTATGCTCTCTGAGTGCCGTTACGGTTCAGGTGTGAACCAGCAGTCTTTAGTTAGACAGCTGACCCTGATTCCCCCATTAGCCAAAAGAAGACGCTCTCACCGGCGGAGGATTTTCTCTGACACTGAGTATCCAAAGCACACTGCAAATATGATGAGCAGGAGCAGGGGAAAACAGCCTGTAGTCAGCTCCGACGAGTCTGACTCTGAACCAGAAGGAGTGTACCGACACACTCGCACCCGGACCAGGGCCATTCCCCCGATCAACTACAATGCCCTAGCCCGGGACATTGAGATTAATGACTCGCACTTTGCCATTGCAGAGTCGCAGGCTTCAAACTCTTCTATAGAGAAAGAGGCCTTCACATACATGACGAGCACTCCTGAGGAGACCGCTAAGCGCTTGGAGCAGCAAGCCCAGGTTCAGAAGGAACAACTCGATATGATTCTTGCTCAACAGGAATCTATCGACTCTCTCAAGTAGATGCTCGCACAGTTGCTCGAAGACAGGAGGAAATCTCCCCCTAAAAAGTCTAAGGGTAAACGAAAAGAGGGAGAAAGCTCATCTTCCAAACACTCCGAGAAGAACGAGCAATCTACTTCTAGTTCGTCTAAATCCTCATCACGAGGAAAAGACGACCAAGACTATGAGAAGGTTCATTCTAAGAGAATGAGTCGATTGGAGCGACGCCTAGAGGCCCTTACCAATCGTAAAGGCCTCCAAGAAGCTGGAGTGGTCCGACCTTATCCGACCGAGTGGGACCTGGTTCCGTACCCTTCCAAGTTCAAGGCTCCAACCCTCCAAGCGTTCGATGGGAAGGGGTCACCCAACCAACATATCTACTACTTTAAATCCCAAATAGGGAATGTAGTAGATAACGATGCTATCTTGGCACGCTTATTCATTGGCACCCTGAAAGGGCTCGCCTTCGAATGGTTCATGAAGCTCCCAGAAGGTTCCATCAAAAACTGGGGTGATTTGAAGAAGCTTTTCTTAACACGCTTCTTCGAAGATGACTCGGAGGTCACAATGCCCACCCTTTTGGCTACTAAACAGCGAAAGGGAGAGTCTGTCAAATCTTTCGTGGAAAGATTTCAGAACGTGGCACTCCGATGTCCGAGCGGTATGACCCAGGTTACCCTGGTGGAAACATGCCGCCACAATCTCCAAACCTCACTCCTTGCTCAAATAAGAGTTGCTGAAAGTCGCACCTGGAAGCAATTAGTCCAACAAGGTGAACAGGCTGAGGAGATTGTCGCCCGCATCAGAGCGGAAGAAGGTAAGCCCAGGCCAGAGAGGTCAACAAGGCGTGCGCCAGACACATCCATCCAAACAAAAAGGAAGGATAACTTGGCAGCAGAGACCAAATCCCCTGTCAAATCTCAACCGGTCAAGGGAAGTGGCTCTTTAAGCCAACCACGGGCCAACAAGCAGTATTCCTTCAAGGATGAACATGTCAACTCGCTCTTCAAATTACTCAACAAGAGCAATCGACTGAAGCTTCCTGAAGCTAGGCGCCCCGAGGAAGTCGGTAAAACCGATAATCCCAGCTACTGCATGTATCATAGGATGTTGGGACACCCCACCAAGAGCTGTTATGTCTTCAAGGACATCCTTCAGGCTCTGATTGACGCGGAGGTATTAAAACTCCGTCCAGAGCAGAAGAAGGTGGCAGCTAACATGACGTCATTTCTTCAGTTTGAGAGACAACCCCCAACACCCTCTGGAGTAGTCCCTATCCCAAGAGGAGAGCTGAGAATGGTCAACACAGACCCTCACCAGCAGCAAGAAAAGGGCATGGTACCTGTTCCCGCACCTCGGGGAGAAGTCATGTGGGTTCACCCCGACCTTGTTGATGGCCAACAATGGACTACTGTAACCAGCAAGAAGTCCAAAGGCAAAGCAAAGGCTTCATCCTGCAACGTGGTGTGTGCCTCTTCTCGAGAAGCGGAAACTGATATTCCCTCGCTAACTGACTCAGAAGAGGAGACAATAGTTCTGGCCGCAGAACCCAGTCGGCTGGTGGCAGAAACCCGTTCGGGGTAGCCATATTTAAAAATGTATGGCGAAATGGTGGTAACTCCTCCAAGACCCGCTGCACGAAGCAACCCGAGGAGAAACAGAAAGAATTTCGGTTTTCTCGAGTTCTTTCAAAAGACATAGCGGAAGGATCCACGGCACCTTACCGCTTTGATGTCCTGGCTCAGTTAGCCAACATCCCGGCGCGGATTACTCTTTATGAGCTTCTCAGATTATCAAAGTCGACCAGAGAAGCTCTACAAGAAGCTCTGGCTAATGCTGAGGTCTCAATGACCCAGCTACCAAAGGAGGAAGATGTAGAGGATTGCCTCCACGCCTCCCAAAATATTCCCTGCATCACCTTCACGGCATATGATATGCAAGTCAAAGGGAAACATGATCGACCCCTTTACTTCGCAGGGTATATTGGATCATCTGAGGTGAACCGCATTCAAGTAGATCCTGGGTCTGCATTAAGCATCATGCCTTGCCGGGTCATGCAACATTTGGGGATTCCTACTCATCGTTTGAGCCCTACCCAGATGATCATTTATGGGTTCAATGCCAATAGTACCCGTCCAATGGGGAAGGTCAAGCTCAAATGCCAGATCGGAGATCTGAGGTCGGAAGTGACATGCTACGTCATCGACGCTGACACTTCCTACAATCTACTGCTGGGACGACCATGGATTCATCGCAATTCTATCGTTCCCTCTACTCTCCACCAAGTCATGAAATACATCGACGGGAGTGGAAAGGTGCGAACGTTGATTGCCGAAAGGCATCCGTTCAAGGGAGTTGAGAATTATTTCACAGATTCTCTCCTATATCAGGAATCTGTGGAAACAGATGAAATCCCGCAACCAGAGGAGCCCGACTCTAGTAATGAAGCCGACACCGAGCCAGAAAAAGATGAGTGCATGTGGGAACTAGATCCACTTGTAACGGGCATTAATAAGCCTGATGTTGATAATACCTCGGCCGATGATGTAGGCGGATGGTATATTAATGAAGATTTAGATCTGGCGTATTTTTCTGTGTTTGCTTCTGATTCAGTGCCGTCAGACACTAGTACCGACGTGGATGACGATCTCTGGTCGGCAATGGATGCTTTGACATCATTGAATGTACCGGTGAAATCGTCCTTCGGAACATGTCGAAATGTCAGCGATGCGCAAGAATCAATATTCATGGTTCCAGTGAGAAGGAAAGGCCAAAGACCAATTCTTTTCGGACGAATTGAATCCGAACCAATGACCCATGAAGAATCAGAAGGCGAGCAGGAATCCCCTCAGTTCGGTCATTATGAGCCAAAGGCACTCAGAATGATGAAAAACATAGGGTATGACCTAACAAGCAGACTCGGGTTGAACTTCGGTAAAGGAAGGAGAACGCTACTTCGATCCTTTGTGCCGAAAGGGAAAGCACCTGATTATTATCATCAGATTCGCAGGGGGTTGGGCTATGTGTCAACTCCGATCCCATCAGCCTCTGACTCTGAAGAGACATTGGGCCATGATTACTCATCGGGCACGTCCTCGTGGGAGTCAGATGCTAGTGTCGGCAACATCTTCAGAGAACTTTCAGTGAACATGGTTTCAACAAGCCACCTGGAAGACGGAGATGAAGAAATGATCCAATCCGATACAGATCCTTGGATCAAACATTTAAATACTCTTTGGGATGCCCGCTTTGAACAGCGAGAGCCACCCACAGAAGACAAGGTTGTTCAGATCAATCTGGGGGATGAGGCTAATCCTAAGCCCATCTTCATAAGTGACGGCCTGTCACCTTCAGAGAAAGAGTAGCTAATATCTCTTGTACAAGAATATATAGACGTCTTCGCCTGGAATTACGAAGACATGCCCGGACTTGATCCTCAAGTGGCTATGCACCGCCTCAACATCAATTCGGACGTAAAGCCTGTTAAACAACAATAGCGACGATTCCGCCCAGAGATAATGGAGGCGATAGAATCAGAAGTCAGAAAGCTTATAGATTCTGGCTTCATCAGGGAAGAACAACATCCCGACTGGGTAGCCAACATCATCCCCGTTGCCAAGAAGAACGAAAAGATCCGAATCTGCATCGATTTTCGTGATCTGAACGAGGCCTGTCCCAAGGACGAATTCCCACTACCAATCACAGATGTCATGATTGACAATATATGTGGATTCGAACGAATGTCCTTCATGGATGGATTCTCAGGATATAATCAAATCAAAATGTATCCTGATGACGAAAAGCACACCTCCTTCAGAACACCACTAGGGGTCTACTGCTACACCGTCATGCCCTTCGGACTGAAGAATGCAGGGGCAACGTATCAAAGGGCCATGAATGCCATTTTCCATCAGCAAATGCGCAAAACAGTGGAATGTTATGTTGATGACATTGCGGTAAAAAGCCACGCCAAAGGTGATCACATATCTGACCTAAAGGCTGCCTTTGGTATCATGCGGGCTCATCAATTGAAGATGAACCCTACCAAATCCTTCCTGGGGGTGGCCAGCGGCAAGTTCCTAGGGTTTGTAGTGACTTCCACAGGAATTCATTTAGATCCGGAAAAGATTCGCGCTATCCAGGAGATGCAACCTCCGAGGAATCTCAAGGAACTCAGAGGATTGCAAGGACGATTGGCGTACATCAGCAGGTTTATCTCAAATCTCTCCGGAAGATGCCAACCCTTCGCTAAGCTAATGAAGAAGGGTGTTTCGTTCATTTGGGATGACACTTGCCAACAAGCATTTGAGGAAATCAAGCAATACCTCACACAACCACCAGTCCTTGCAGCTCCGATATCCGAAAAACCTTTCCTGGTATACGTCCGAGCAATGGATCATTCTTTGGGAGCTCTACTAGCTCAGAATGATGATCAAGGACGAGAGCAAGCGATCTACTATCTGAGTAGAACAATGATCGGAGCCGAACATCGGTACAACCCGATCGAGAAGGAATGTTTGGCACTGGTGTTCGCCATTCAGAAAATGCGACACTATCTGGTAGGCCAAACCATAAATGTCATATCAAAAGTCAACCCCTTGAGGTTACTCATGACAAAGCCTTCATCGTTAAATGGCCGACTGGCAAAATAGGCCATATTGCTATCCCAATATGAGATGCACTTTTTACCACAAAAGGCCATTAAAGGACAAGCAGTGGCGGATTTCCTGGCTGAGCATCCAGATCTGAGGATAACCAAACTTTACGACGATCTCCCAGACGAGGTCGCTGAAGCCTGCCAGACCCAGACATCCTTTGAAAGGCAAGTGTGGCAACTTTTCTTTGACGGTGCATCAAGAACAAGCCCAAAAGGACACATAGTGGCAGGAGTAGGAGTAGTACTCGTCTCCCCCACAGAACTATGTGATTCCTCGAGCTATCTCATTAACCGAGTCGTGCTCCAACAACGTAGCGGAGTACAACGCCCTTTTGATCGGGATGCAATTCGCCGATGAGATTGGCGTTAAAAATCTCGAGGCATATGGCGACTCCAAACTTATCGTCAGCCAAGTTCGCGGGGAGTACGAAGTCAGACATGAAGACCTAGTACCCTCTTACAACGCAACTGTCCACATGGCTGGGAGGTTTACAAACTTCTACATCGACCATGTACCACGCAAGCAAAATGCGCATGTGGATGCACTCGCATCCCTCGCTGCCTCCTTAGCTCTTCCAGCTGGAGCAATGGAGAAAATATTTGTCTACAGCCACGGCCTGTATTGCCCGAGAATTACTCTCGAGGGCTACTAGGAGTCAGCGGCAGATTGTCAACGCAAAGAAGCACTCGAAGCGTCAACCGGTCCAGAGCCTAGAGACTGGCGATTCCCCTACATAGATTATGTCTTGTACGGCATCCTGCCTCAGGACACCAAAGAAGCGGCTGCCATTCGAAGGAAAGCCCCCAAATTCTACAATAATGCGATTACGCGAACATTGTATCATCGATCGCATGACGGGATCTTGCTCCGCTGCCTTTCACCAAAGGAGGCCCAAGATGTATTGAAAGAAGCCCACGACGGTATGTGTGGAGCGCATCAACCTGGCCCAAAACTTGCATACCGACTCCAAAGGATGGGATATTATTGGCCTAAGATGATCGCTGACGCCGTCACCTATACCAAAAGATGTCACGCCTGCTAAGTACATGGCGATTTCATCCATCAAGCACCAGGGTACCTTCACTCTACAACCTCTACCTGGCCATTTGAAATGTGGGGGATGGATGTAGTTGGCCCTATCAGCCCGCCGTCATCAAAAGGACATCGGTTTATTTTGGCAATAACCGATTACTTCTCCAAATGGGCTGAGGCTGTTCCTTTGAAGGAGGTGAAGTCATCTGATGTGATCAAGTTCGTAAAACATCACGTCATTTACCATTTTGGGGTACCTCGACGAATTGTCCACGACAATGGGCCCCAGTTCATCAGTCAAGCTTTCCAAAGGTTCTGCGCTAAGTTCAGAATCCAGAGTGTGTCCTCAACGGCATACTACCCCGCCGCTAATGGTCTCGCAGAAGCTTTCAACAAGACCATTGGCAAGCTCCTCAAGAAATTCGTCTCGAAAAGTCAACGTGATTGGGACGACAAGCTGGGTGAATGCTTATGGGCTTATCGCACAACTGTTCGAACCCTAACTAAAGCTACGCCATTCTCTTTGGTATACGGGTGCGAAGCCGTGCTTCCACTAGAAATCCAAATTCCATCTCTACGCGTCGCCTTGACAGCGGAGATGACAACAGAAGAGAAGCATCGACAGCGACTCCAGGAATTAGAGGCCTTAGACGATAAGCGTCTACAGGCCCAACAACAAATCGAGCTTTACCAAGCTCGAATTACCAGAGCCTTCAACAAGAAAGTTAAAGTGCGAACTTTTAAGAAAAGTGACCTTGTCTTAGCCTTCAGAAGACCCATGGTGATGACGCACAAGACAAAAGGAAAATTCCAGCCCAAATGGGAAGGACCATTCGTAGTAGAGTCAGTCTACTCAAATGGATCATATCGCCTCATAACTTCAAATGGCGATACACTCATGATGCCGATCAATGGCAGATTCTTGAAGAAGTACTATCCTTAATAGTATTCTTCCTCTGGTCAAGTTAAAAGTACACCTCTGATCAAAACAAGAAGAGCATCTTCATTAACATCCGATGCCTCCGACGGCTAAGGATAGAGGAAAATGTTTGCTTCTAAGCCCAACATAAGTCTTCGACAACTCATCATGCTGAGGGGAATAGCATGACTAGCCCAGCTCAAACGGTAGCTGGTAAAGGCACCTCAAATCCGTTGACAGCTGAGGGTTTGCTAAAAACCCTGGGGTCTAATGTTCCCATCTTTATTAACATCCAACGCCTCCGACGGCTAAGGATAGAGGAAAATGTTGGCTTCTAAGCCCAACATAAGTCTTCGACAACTCATCATGCTGAGGGGAATAGCATGACTAGCCCAGCTCAAATGGTAGCTGGTAAAGGCACCTCAAATCCGTTGACAGCTTAGGGTTTGCTAAAAATCCTAAGTGGACTTGACCCCACTCTCCCCTCCAAAATCCCTTACTAATTCTCATCCACAGAATGGTAGGTCTACGAAATACAGTCGTTGCCAAGTTAACACTATACCTCTGGCACTTCAAACTTCACTTGCCAATTATCATCAATAGAATGGCAAGTTTTCAAAATTGCTCATATCGCAAATCCAAATTTGTCAAGTTAACACTATACCTCTGACATTTTTAAATTCCACTTGCCAATTCTCACCAATAGAATGACAAGTCTTCAAAATTGCTCATATCGCAAATCCAAATTTGTCAAGTTAATACTACACTTCTGACAAATTACTGTTAAGTTAACAAACAGTACATCGAGTTTCTGTCAAGTTAACATCACACCTCTGACAGTCATCTTTCCCTCAGACTTCCATATCGAAGCTGAAATGAACAATGCTAGGTTTAACGCTACACCTCTAGCATCTAGGTCATCGCCAAGTTCAACAATACACTTATGGCCATGACTTTTCCTCAGACTTCCTCGTTGAAGTCGAGATGACTAATGCCAAGTTCAAAATTACACCTCTAGCATTACCCTCATTGTCAAGTTAAACATTACACCTATGACAGTGACACTTTCAGTTTTCCTGGGCAAGAACTGAAATGCTTCTGAGTCAAGTTAATATCACACCTCTGACTTACATTCTTGTCAAGTTAACATCATACTTCTGACAAGACTTCATTCAACCCATTAAGTTAATATCACACCTCTAACGGTAAAGACAGATTCCCCGCGAGTCTAGTTTCACTTGTTATTCTCCCCAACAGAACAACAAGTCTACTTAAAAAACATTGTTAGGTTAACATTACACCGTTAACAGTGTTTTCATCAACTCCCCAGTTGAGCTTAAACCTTTGATAAAAGCTCATCTTCCCTGGGGGTACCAATTCAACCTGTCACTTTCTTTTATAAAGTGTCAGGTCCACCAAAAATCATTTTATCCTTGTCAAGTTAATATTACACCTCTGACAGTATTGTGGGGTTCCTAAAATAGGATCTTTCTCCACAAAATTTGACTTGTTAAGATTATCATCATAGTTTTGACAAGCCAAAGATTCTTTGCTTCTATGCATCTGATTAAAAAGAAAAGAGAGAGTTCAAGACAATAGAAGAGACAAAAAGAAAAGTGTCACTTTTATTTATATCCAGACATATGAAAGTGATACAAAACGCTTTCTTATACAATGAGATTGAGTTTTACAGTTAAGGAGTACAAAGAAGTCCCTCTCTCTCAGAGGTTGCACTCACTCCTCAAAGCTGCATACAATTCCAAGTACAGGATGTTTGGAAGGGCGCCAAAGTAGGATCAGACATTGTGGCAACGATCAGAAGCTGGTTGCACCACGATGCATGATGTAAACATCGAAGAAGTCTCTGGTTGACCGAGAACAATGGTGTTTCTTGAGGTTGAAAGGCAGCAGAATCTTCTGATTCCACCTGACCATCCGAAGTGGGGGTATGATCCTTCGTTGATGAACATCTCTTCCACCAGAAGGTCATTCAGTAGGCATGGAGTTTTCCTCGATGTCACTTCTGGGGTAAGAGAGGAGGTTTTGAGACCTCACAGGGGATGCTACCCACCACTATATCCACCGCTACCCCCGCCGCCATACCCACTGTGACCATGACCAGCCCGCAAGCATGACTGGTGCATCGCGTCCAAAGAGATCTTGGCAAGGGTTAGGTCCCCGTCGGGGATCATGATTTCTTCCCTTGTGGACGACGGGGACCATGATTTCTTCCCTTGTGGACGAACATCGAACAAGTTTGCCAGCCGAAATATTCTCCCAGGGGCCTAGCGAACATGAAAAAGGATGATCAAGCCTACCTGCAAGAAGCAAATAAAGAAATTAGAAGATCTGAAGCTTAGTATACTTCGACAGAAAACACTAAGTGACAGACGCAGCTATTGCTGAAGACTTCAGACGCAGGAATGGCCCATGCAGAGAGCCAAACTTCTGTGGAGGCAGAAACAGACGCGAATCAAAGCTGTGATATACACGGAATTTGAACGCGATCTAGTTCCACGCCCATGTCTAAAGATGCAAGACGCAAAGAGAATCAGGCACGAGAATTGCCATCTCCCTGTTGGATGAACAGGAGTTGCAAAATTCAGGCCTGAGACCTCCAGTCTGAGTTGAGATTCTCCTAAGTCGACAGCCCCAAGACGCGAGCTCTATATGCAAAGCCGGGGGCCAGGTGCCAAAGTCCACTATATTTGCGTCCAGAGAAGCTTAAGCCAATGGCGCAACTTCCAAAAGAGGAAGGCACCAACTGACTTCAGGAGAAGATCCAGATGATGAATCTCTTTAAGAGATATCAAAATTCAAAGTTAGTTGGACTAAAAATATCATGGCAAATCAGGACGGCGTACCCGCAGAGGCCTCTATTATGAGTTGAACTCTCTGCATTGAAGCACGGACATAAAAGGTGCTCAAGGAGATGCTTTCTGTTATTGAAATCACTTGACAGTGGTAATCTTCTGAAGAGACCAAACAGAAGCATGAAAGCTCTGGGTCATCTTCGTCCATGGAGGCAAGCCCCTGCTAAGGTCCTTGAAGGAAGAAGAAGGAGTCTCTCAGAACACTCGCTTTCAAAAGAAAGTAGTTTTTGTAATGGACGACTAAAGGGGGGTAAGCCCTATTTATAGGCAGGCCATAATGACCATAATTAATGGCTCATTAGTCAGAACCGTCGGCCTTAATGACCGCACGAGTGCCAAAGTCCAATGGAAGTATAACGTGTGGAGCGTCGCTTCGGGAAGCGTCGAAGACGCAGGTCTCCAACCGCCAGCTCTGTTTTGGCATTTAAAGGCATTAACGCCTAAGCCCAATGAAGAACCGACGCATGGGCTGCCGCTTTGGGACGCATCAAATGGTGCGAGTCCCCAATCGTCAACAATGATTTGACGTTTAAAAGATCCGATAAAATCTTTATGATAGGCTGCATGTAACACCTGGGAAGTTGCACCAAAAAGCAGGCCTAAGAGCCGCGTCCAGGAACTTGCATGCCTATATGAATTTGAAAGCGGCGTCCTTCTTCATGCCAATTAAGAGGATCACGATCGTGTCTCTCGAAACAGTCCATAGCTGCGTCTCCTCAACAAAAAGGACTCGTTCTGGGTCGCACTTTGAAGCTACAAAAGCTGCGTCCTAAGGCTTACTTCTACGACAGAGAAGATCTAATTCACTCTCAGGTATCACAAGTACCTGAAGATTGCGTCTACACTGCAAGATGACAATGGTATTCCCGTTATGAACTCGATATGATTTGAGTTCGCACTAAGTCAAGGATCCAGAGACGCGCCTCCACTAAGACAAAGTCGCGTCCGCGTATCTTCGCGTCAGCTCTGGGGAGCATGAACCTGCGTCCTCACTTCATCCTGGAATTCTGCATCCGGATATAAGTAAGGGTTGCATCTGAGAGCCGCATCCTTCCTTCCAAAACTGCGCTCCAGTTTGCAAGTCAGAGTCGCGTTTCTCAGGGCCGCGTCTCCACTACAAATTTTATTCGCGTTTTGGCAGACTCAGTTCAGCCTGAGTTTGTTCAGAGACAGTCTAGGACTACAACCAAAGACTGCGATGAAGAAATTGGACTCATCCACAGTGAAGCAATGAAGATGGGACAAAAACTCCAAAGACTTTTATTATTATTCAAGCCAAAAATGATAAAAGCGATACAAACACTCTCAATGAATAGAGTGTTCCCCTCTTTACAAAGAAACAAAAAGGGGGGGAAGGCTAATAATCTCGATTAGCCAAAGAACGGATTTGTTCTCGGAGGCGATGTATCTCGTGCTGACGTGCTTTCTCAGCCTCCATAAGAGCCTGGACCCGCAGCTCCTCCTCGGACAAAAATCTCCTCGCAGCCAGCTGCGCTCGTAGGGAGTCCAACATGGAGGAATGAGCAGAAAGGTTTTCTTCAACTTGCGTCTTGGCAGCCTCCAGCTCTTCCAGCTTCTTCCTGGCAGTAGCAAGCTTATGCTCGTTGATTGCAATCAAGGCTTTCGCCTTGGCTATGGTGGCCCGAGCACTGATAATAACCTGCTCCGCGCTCTGCATGACGAGTTCAGATTCCCTTGAATCGCCGGTCAGCCTTTGATGGTCCGCCTGAAAATGTTGGAGATGATGGGTCTCTTCAGCTATCCTTTCCTTCATCTCCTTTCGCTTTTTTTTCTTGAGCAGCCATAAGCCTATTCAGGGTCGCCTGAGCCTCGTGTACTGAGCCAACATCTTCCAAAGACTTGAGCTCTTTCAAGTCACTTCCCAACTGCTCCACCAGCATCAGGCACGCCCTAGCCTGTGAAGGACCTCCAGTATGACTGATGTTCCCGATCAAATTCTCGAGAAGCACTCGGGCAAATTTGAAAGAACTGCCCCCAGAGAGGATGAGGTCAATACATGATCGCATGGAAGCAAAGAACTGCTGCACCATTTGACGTGCCAGTTCCTCCATGATATCATTGGTCGGGGAGAACTCTGCTGATGTACCCCCAGATCCCCTTTCTATCACAGGGCGAGAGATGGGAATCAACTCGTCCCGTGCAGAAGTAGGGGCAACAACAGGCGCTGTAGAAGCTGAAATGGTTGTCGGTACTTCTGGCACAGTTACGGCTGTCGCAGCAGCCTCCATGACGACTGAAGTAACAGCGAACCTGGCTTCTTCTGAACCCTCGGTCGGGGGTTGAATTGTGCTGCTTGTTGGCTCAACGCTGGCTGCCCCTGCTGAGTCGACGCTGACTGCCAAGCCTTCTGCCTGAGATTCCTCAGCACTCTCTGCAGATCACCAAAACGTCAGATCACCAAATCGAGCCCGGAGTATTGTCAGTCCAATCATAAGAGAGGATTCAGCTAGAGTCCAAAGTATTTCAAAATCCGTCCCAGCTAACTGCGGAATATCGAAAACTTTGGAGGGGATTCTGTAGGCTGTCTAAAAATCATTAAGACAAAGTCGTCAAAAGCAGAGTCCCAAACTCCAGACGCAAGGCTAATCTCAGCCGCACTGCAGTATCAAGGCGCGAGGGTCCGAACCCGCATCTCAGTAGCATCAAGGCGCGAGGGTCCGAACCCGCGTCTCAGCAGCATCAAGGCGCGAGGGTCCGAACCCGCGTCTCAGTGTCAAGGCGCGAGGGTCCGAACCCGCATCTCAGCAGCTCAAAGGCGCGAGGGTCCAAACCCGCGTCTCAGCATCAAGGCGCGAGGGTCCAAACCCGCGTCTCAGCAGCTCAAAGGCGCGAGGGTCCAAACCCGCGTCTCAGCATCAAGGCGCGAGGGTCGAAACCTGCGCCTCGGTTATAACTGCCCTGGTTATGGGGTCGGTCACCGCCCACATAACGGAGAAGTTAACCCCTCATTGTGGAGTGTTTTTAGGGGGCACGTTCACCCCTAAAACCTCTATAAATAGCCCTGCCGCTATAAGAGGGGGGACACATACATACAGCCGGTCGATTAGAGAGGAGAGACAGAGAAAGAGAGTCCAACTCTTCAGCTAGCTTGCTGTGCTCAAGTTAGTCTTTGCCGACAATCTCTTTGAGAGTTTTGATCGACAGAGCTGTGTTACTCCGTCAACCACCCGAAGAGAAGAGCCTCGGAAGATCTCAACGTTCACCCGGTCAACGAAGAACAAGATTCACTCTCCACCGCCACTTGAAGAACCCAGCCTTAAATATAGGGAGGATTCAAGACTCAACATCCTCCCTCCCTTGTAATCGGAGTACTGATCTGTTGTAATCTTCTATCCAATCAAAAGAATTTTGCAATCGAATCCTCCTTTTCCGACGCGTACAGGAGTCAAGATAACACGTCAAGTAATAAGCACAAAGATATCACGATCGTATATCATAATACAGGAAAACATTACCAATACAGGAGATTAGTATGAATACAAGAAAACGGTACCGATACAAAAGATAGATATGAACACCGAAAAATAATACAATTTTTTAGAAAATTGTTCAAGAAAAGATTTCAAACTCTTTACAACCATTAATAAAATAATTAGTTAAATTATCAACAGGTAAGTGGGTAAGTAAGAAAGCGAATTATCCAAGTAGAACTAAGCAAAACTGGTGTGAAGCTAATGTACAACGCTAAATCTATCACGCTCGGCGTGGTTACCACTCGCAGCACCACTAAACGATTGTGTCACAGCATGCGTATGGATGCCATACTAACGGCATTGGCACAGTCATGCTTACGGGATAATTACGCTCGAACAGAGTTAGCGGTAAAGTGCTGACGCTAGGTCCGCCTATCAGGCGTAGCATATAGAAAGTCCAGAGGACTTTAAAAATCTCGGAGAGGTTAAACCCAAAGGTTATAGAAAAACCACAAAGTGGTTAAGCCTAGAGGCTTTATAAGTACTTGCACAGAATATTAGTACCAAACACAAGAACGCATATATCACCTAAATTAATACAAAATTCTCAATACAAAATACAGTACACCCCTGAAACATTACAGATCCACTGATACAATGCACTGCACAATTATATAAATACAAATCAATCCGATGAAGTAGGGACACTCAAAATGAAAGTGAGAACAGTCGCCTAAATAAGGAAAATACTGTGAAAAATTTTGAACTCCGGAACTCCATGTATCAACACATGTATGCGTTCAAATAATATAAAAAATATAATATATATATACATACATATTTTTATATATATAAGGAGGAGAGAGAGAATAAAGGAGAGCAAAGAGAGAATTAATAGGAGGGAAAGGTAATTAAGCCAGAACCAGAATCAGAGAGAGGAGGGAGATGCACGTGTTGTGTGCATGTGCATGTGGAGGTGAGGGAGTGGACGTGGGGGTGAGCTCCGTATTCAGCAACATCGCGTGAGAAACACAGACGTGGGTGGCTCAGACGCGGAGGTGGCTCGCTGGAAGCGAGAGTGAGCGAGAGGGATAAAGAGAATGTGAGATGCAGAGGGAGGGAGAGAGAGTGAGAAAGATAGAGTGATAGAGAGACAGGGAGAGATAGAGTAAGAGAGAGAGATAGAGAGATAGAGTGAGACTGAATGAGAGGGAGAAAGGGAGGGAGGGAGAGAGAAAGAGAAGAGGGGGAGAGAGAGATA
>JAVJIF010022326.1:45000-47500 GCA_038442645.1 Agave tequilana
TCGAGGATAGCTTCACCGCGTGCGTAGCCGAGTGTTCATATCCAGCTTTACCACGTGCGTTTAGCTTCGCCGCGAGTGTAACTTCGCCATATGTTAGAAGAGCGTTCATACGCCGCCTCACCATGAGTGTTTAGCTTCGCCGCGAGTGTGGCTTCACCGTAAGCGTTAGCTAGAAGTTTATCGTGACAATGCCGCAAGCGTTGGCCTCAGCGAACGCTTTAGTGTTTAAAACTACATGCTAGCTCCGCCAAGAGCCAAGCTCTTTCATATGCCTGGCACAATACCAACACGGATTGGCTTTGCTCTAGCTTGACCAAGCCCCGCTTGGATAATTAAATAATTTAACTTTTATTCTTTTCTTAATGGTTGTGAAGAGTCTGAAATCTTTAGCTATATTGTTTTTCAAGAACTGTATTGCTTTTTAGTATTTGTACTGATCTCCTGTATCGGTATCATTTTTTCATATTGTGTTATATGATAGTTAATATCTGTTGTTCTATCACTTGACACCTGACACCTGCATGTTATCACCTGACACTTATGTGTTATCACCTAATACTTGTATGTTACTACTAGACACCTGCCATGTTATCACTTAACTTATGACTATCACATTACAGGAATGTAACAATTGATATCTTGTTATACCCTTGTTCTCATCTACCTGCCTGTCATGCTTTTGCTATTCCCGTAAATTGATAATTATAATAATCGGCAATAAAAATGATAACTTTCATCAGGTTGGGAGAAACCGATGGATATCCATATGTGTTCATGTTTACAGTGGTATTAGATATGTTGTGAACTAAAACTTTTGATTTTATCTTAGGGCCTCCAGATGTTCTGAGGGGTGTGTTGGCAACCTATCTCCTGTTATATTCCCAAATGGACATACAACAAGACCCTCCTCCACTACACCTTTCGGCCAGTTCCGTACACCAGTGATAGAACACCTTGGACTGTGATCCCGGACATGCATGAAACCCACTGTAAACATTGTTCGTTGATATTCCTATCGATTTCCAATAACAATCTCGGCTTACTCAGATGTGGATGTATGTGTTCTGAGACTCTAGTATACATACCTAGACATATGGGTAGGAGAGTAATAATAATAATAAAATACTAATTAATAATTCATCATGTTATTTTGCACTTCAGGTTGTATGAACTCAAGCTATGGTGATATGAGATATAGGGTGTATATGTATGTATGTATGTATGTATGTATGTATGTATGTATGTATGTGTGTGTGTGTGTGTATATATATATATATATGAGGGTTTTCTTGTTTGGGTTATTCCTTCAATGTACTAGTCTCATGAAGGCGAAGTCTGAGCTTGTATTACTGGTTTTGCTTGTATTTAATTTTATCAGTTTTATCAGTTTTATACTGTTTTCTTAGTCTTGGAGATAACTCGGGTTATATGAACTTAAGCTATGGTGACGTGAGATATATGGTGTATATATATATGAGGGTTTTTTGTTTGGATTATTCTCTTGACGTACTAATCTCATGAATCTGCTGAGTTTGTACAATTGGTTTTGCAATATTTACTTTACTTAATACCTCATTGCCTGCTCATGTGTGTCTGTGCTTAAGATTTTAAATACATGCTCTTCAAATCGAATTTATTGATATACGTGTGCTTATCTATGCACACCACTTAGCACGAATCTTACCACTCGTTAGGCAGCTTTCTGACTCTCCTGGACATGCATGTCTAGATCCTGAAGCTTGAACCGTGGTGGACTTCCTGTTGATCAGAGTTGCGCAGCGTAGCGTAATGAATTAGTGGTTGACCATCCAGGGTTTTTTCTTTCAGGCCCCCTACTCGGCTCTCGAGTTTTCTTTTTGTAACTTATGGGCTTCTTTTGTACTGTTCATACTTGTATATCTCCTTGTATTTCTACTTTTACGCCTTCAGGTAATGTAATCTGCTTGTAATATTATGTCACATCTTATGATAATTTTGTAATTGTACTCTTTAGTTGGAATATATAATGCACTACGTACTATCGTACTCTAATTCTTTCTTGTATTGATGCTTAACATACGTATGTGACAGTATTTCTGCCCTTCGTATATACGTAGTAGTAATGTTTTCGTACCTGCAGGATCGGGGCGTTACATAAATTATTCATATGCACATGATATTTAGCAAGTCTTGATCACTACACATGAAGGCAAGAAGTTATGAAAGCCATCACTTGGAATTCGGGTAATGAATCCGAGCATGATTTCTCGCATATGTACTTTACGGTCCAAGGGTATGACCCCTTTGAGATAAATTCAAAATCTGACCTTAAAGAGAATGATAATTTATCATATGATGATATTGCTTTATATTATGAAGAGATTTCTGAAAAATATACTTTGATGAAAAAGAAGAATTTGAAATTAAAGAAAGAAAATGATGTTTTATTTTCAAAACTTGGTTTTGCTTTAAAAGAGAAACAAGTTGCTTCAAATGAAAATGTTTCTTTGAAAAACCAAAT
>JAVJIF010022326.1:52500-78485 GCA_038442645.1 Agave tequilana
CACGATCTTGCGGCGTTCAGTCTAAGTTTCTCTTTAATTTTTTCTTTATTTTTTATGTTATTCTTTTCTTTCATATTTGATTCCATGAAGTCATCTCTTTTCTTTTATTAGCTTATTTTATTTTCAGCATCGCTTGGAGGAGGGAGACAATGAGGCGACGACAAGAAACAAGTTCACTGGTTCATCTTCCTCTTCCCTTCGTACCAATCTTTTAATTTCTTTTTCTTATTTTGGTTATTCAAATCTTCGCAAAAAGTTTAGTATTTCTTTCTTCTTTTGCTTTTTTCATATTTTTTTTTTCTTTTTCTTTCTTCTACGAGATCTTTATTTATTTATTTATTTATTTTTTTAAAAAACAAAATTCCAACCTTCATCCAAGGGATTTCTCAACTAGAATAAGATAAAAGTGAGATTTTTAATAACTAAAATTTTAAGAACAAGTCTCTGTGGATTCGATCCTATACTTGCCACTACACATTTTGTTAAAAAGATTTTAGCAAGTTTAGGTTTCATAACTTGTACGTGATTCAACAATGATGGAGTTTTTCATGAATTTTGAATCGCGAACATTTAGCTCAACAATCAAGTTTGGATCAAGTCTACATAGAGAAGAAGATCTTCAAAAAAACTTTAGTCTAGAGTTTGTGTGTTTAGATTTTGTGTAAAGAATAGATTAGTTTTGGTTGCTTAATTGTGCACACGCATTGTAAATTTTGTATCACTTATGTCACATTTTTCCATTTATTTTTAAATAAAATTTTGCTTTTAATGTATTTTTCATGTTCAGTGGTATGCATTGTAATTAACGAAGAAAATGGAGAGATTGATATATTAATCCAATTAAATTCAAATAATTTAAAAGATCAAGCAAATCAAGGGGGTCAATTCAAATCCAAAGATTCTAAAAGTTATTTTATCTAAAAACTGGATATATCAGATAAGATAATTTCATCTAATTTCAGGAAAAAAAATATATTGATTGAAAATCCTATCGGTTTTGCTGAAGATAAATAGATATTTTATTAATTCTAGAAGACAAACTAAAAATTTAAGAGAATAAATAGATAGAGATAAGATCAACGGATGAGATGAAGCAATTTAAATTCGGATTCAGATGGAATATATTTTAGTATTTTAATCATAACTTTCGCTATTAAAACTCAAATTTGATGATTCAAGATAATTCAGAAAGAAGGCGTAAAGTGCTACAATTCTTATGTTGATTACTCTTTTCAGATCTGTCGTTTGATAAGTCATATTCAGCGATCAATATAAAAACAAGTTGCAGATCAGAATTGAATTTCTACATAAAATTTTTGATAAATCAAATCAAGTTTTGAGATAAAGGCAGAATTCAAATTCAAAAATAGCCAGCTCCCCTATCTTCATATGCTTCCTATCCCTCTAGTTTTCTCCTATAAATACCCTCATACCTCGAAGGCAGAAGGGGCACCACTCTAGAGAGAGATTTACGTTAGTTTAGTTTAGGTTTCTTTCTTTTCTTCTTCAATGTAATTTTTATTTTTATCTTATTTTATTTTTAAGTTAGAGAGTGTTACATGATTAAAAGAGATCAAGAGTTATTATAGAGTGGCACTATATAATCTTTTCTTCAAGAAGCTTATATTGAAAGTAACAATCAATGGAGGTTTCCCACTTTTCTTCAACGTACTCAATCTAGCCAAGCACTGCTTTCATGTACTTCTTTCTACTACTTTGTTTTATATTACTTTATATATAATCATGATATGTTAATCTACAACAGAGGTAAATCTTCTTCCTTTGTCTCTTCTCTATTTTTTCTTTCTTAGTTTTAATTTAACAATTTTCGATCAATACTTTCTCTTTTAATTCTTTTTCTTTTTCTTTTCTTTTGAATTAACAAAACCATCTTAAATATTCTTCTTTTATCTCTTTTTATTTTTGATTTTTGTACCAACACTTTTCTTTATCTCTTTTTGTTTTCTTTTCTTTTATGAATAAAATAACAACAATACCACCATCTCTTCTTTTACATCTCCTTCTTAACTAATTTTATTTTCTTTTAAAACTGAGAAGAGAACTCTTAAATCTCTTTTAGTTACTTAAAAGATGAAACTTACAATAAAGCTTCTGTCACTGTACCTCTTTGTGGATCACGACCCGTTAGCCCTAGACTTCATGGTACAATTGAGGACCTAGCACTGTTCCTAAAATCTGTATTTTTTTGTCCAGGTTTGATTCGATCAACAAATTTTGGCGCCATTGCTGGGGAGGGACTATAATTTTTCTTTCTTCTTAATTTACTTTAATAATTTAACTCTTTTTCTTCTCTGTTTTGTTGTACAGGGGCTAATTATAGAAAATTAGGAGCTACAGTGGACATATTACTACTTTGTGCCTCTGCCCAAGAAGCCAGAGCATCAGAGCCCACAACTGTGGTGAACTACTAACTATAGTTTCTTACAGGTTGCTTGATTTTTAGAGATTAGCTCTCTGCAGTTATTAGTTTATCTATTAACTCACTCTGTACATGTTTCTAATCAACAGTAACTTGTTGCTTTGTAAATACTAAAAAACGCTTAGACTCTTACATCTTAGGGCATATGTCGATTTCATTTCTTTACATTACTGTTAAAGAGTGCTAGAGAAAAAGGTACGTCTGCATTGCATATAACTTAGGACACACAGTTATATTTTATATTGCTTGGGTGGTATTTTTGCTATATACTTGCACATGAGCACGAAAATGATCTAAGGGCATATCCTTAAACAAGATAAGGTGGGAAAGTCATTACTCTTCCTTAACCCAAAAATTATCTCCTCACTCACTAACCAATCCTAACCTAAATTGAGTAGACGTTGGCCCTAGGGACATCTCAGACTTAAATAGGGATTGATATAAGGGGAAAGTTGTTAGAAGTTGACTCTTACAAAATCGGTGTCTAAGGTTCGGGATTGAGGGACGAAACCCCGAAGGCTGGTGGTTTAGCATAATTAGGCCCGTTGCTTAGGCACAGATATCTCCTACCAATCTTGCCCCTACCTGGCCGATTAACTTGTGGTCAGGTTCTACAATATACCTCCTGTGGATAATCAACAGTTAGGAGTCGTCTAGGTCTAAACTCTACCCTAAAATAAGCTAGATTTTTCTTTGTTTTCTTATTTGTTTATTTGTATGTTCTTGTTTGTTCTTGTGAAAATGGATTATAATTACAATTATTCTAATTATAACTCAAATCTATATTTCACCCTAACCTCTTTCAATTCGGATATTACCAACTCGGTATTACATAACTTTAACTCTAACCAACCAAGTATGCCAGATTGGTTTTATCCGAATCAATATATGCCCCAATCCCAGTATTATGAACAAGAATAGGATAATTATCACCACTCTTCACTGAGTCAGTGGGGATACAACTCCCCCGAGTCTTACCATCCGCAACGTTACCAACAAACAGCTTCATATACTCCATACCAAGACGAACTTATAAAAGAAAAATCTTCTTTAGAAAAGATTTTTGAGGCCTTTCTTGAGTCCACATGACAAGTACAAATAATAGCGGACTCAATTCTCCCAAACAATTCCCAAATTCAAGATCTTTACTCTAATTTCCAAGTCTAACCATATTAAGAAGAACCTTTTGACTTAGAGAAGAGTATAGAATTCATGATTCAGTCCCAAAATGATATTATTCAATACCAAATGGATTGTCTCCAATCTCTCAATAGGTTAGAAGTAAAAGTGAGTCATTTGGTTAACATAATTAATGATAGGAATTAGGTATTGTAATCAATTGATGAGATGAACCAATTTAAATTCGGATTCAGACTGAATATATTTTAGTGTTGTAATCATAACTTTTGCTAATGAAACTCAAATCTGATGATTCAAGATGATCCAAAAAGAAGACGTAAAGGGCTACAATTCTTATGTTGATCACTATATCCAACTTGGTCATATGATAAGTCATATTCAGCGATAAACACGATAACAAGTTACATATTAGAATTGAAATTTCTACATAAAATTTTAGATAAATCAAATCATGTTTGGAGATATAGGGAGGATTCAAACTCAGAAATAGCCAGCTCCCCTATCTTCATATGCTTCCTATCCCTCTGATTTTCTCCTATAAATACTCTCATACCTCAAAGGCAGAAGAGGTACCACTCCAGAGAGATTTAGGTTAGTTTAGTTTAGATTTTTCTTTTCTTCTTTAATGTAATTTTTATTTTTTATTTTTTATTTTATTTTTAGGTTAGAGAGAGTTACATGATTAAAAGAGAGAAAAAGTTATTATAGAGTGACACTATGTAATCTTTTCTTCAAGAAGAGGTTTCCCACTTTTCTTCATCGTACTCAATCTGGCCAAGCACTGCTTTCATGTACTTTTTTCTACTACTCTATTTTATATTACTTCACATCTAATCATGATATGTTAATCTATAACAGAAGTAAATCTTCTTTTTTTATCTCTTGTCTATTTTTTCCCAGGAGACAAGATAAGGAAATAAGCAGGAAGTAATTTGGACAGAGTAATTGCACGAAGACAAGATGGAATGGAAATGATTGATAATATTGATTAAAAAGAAATTACAAGAAATTACAAGATGGTATACTTACAATCTTTGTCTTGATACAAGTACTTGAAAATTGAATACAAGGAGTACAAGTTGGAAAGTAGGAGATGGTTACTGAGAAGGGAAGGTTTAGGATGGCTAATTGCAGGTGATTAGTGGTTGTTTTTTCCGATGCTCCCAATGAATGAAGGGGATCCCTCTTTTATAGAGCGAACCGTGGCTTCTGGAGAATGATGAATTATTGCCTTTTCTTGGAAGTGCCTGCTCGAGGTGACCTTGATGGGATGTGATTTGAATGGCCTCTTATCTTCTTTGCATGCGTGAGGAATCTTTTTTGCTTTCTGTCTTGTTGATTGACTGCCTTGTCTTTGAATGCTATTGTCCGGAGTGCCTTGCTTGCTTTATGGAGGAATCCGTTTTGCTTTATGTCTTGCTGATTGACTGCTTTTGAATTCTGCTTTTATTTGATGAGACTTTTGAAGTGATTTAGCAGGGTGATTATTTCATATTGCCTTTTGGCTTATTAGGCTTAGTCTGGCTTATTAGGCTTAGCTTGTCGTTGGCTTTTGAATGCTGAAATTTTTGCCTTGGTAGGACATCTCTGGATACTTTGTCCTTGTTGTCCATCTTTGGATACTTTGTCCTTGTTGTCCTTGTTTCTTGTTAGGTCATCTTGGATGCTTTGAAGTTTGTTGGTAGGATGCATTTTTGAATAGTGATGTCGTGTCTTGATGAATGGTGATGCCTTGCTTATGGCTTTGTTAGGCCATATTTGTCCTTTTTGTTGAATGAGGAATGCCCTGTCGTTCCTTTACAGGAGAGTATGGATGCCTTAAGGTGAGGATATCTGCAGAGAAGTGTTAGTAAAAACTTTTTTTTTTTAACATATCGTAGGGATCCTGTCCACCGATTGGATCTATGGAGGGATCAATGGATGATGAGGATGTGGTGGAGCTTGCACGTGACCCTTTGAGTTGCTTTTGGAGTTTCTTGAATTTTTGAAATTTGAGGAATTGCCGAAATTCGTCATCTGAGTCAGAGTCTTCTGGAATTGATATTGGAGTTTTATGAGTAGATTTTGGAGTGACTGGAGAAGCTGTCTGCTTAGCAACCTGTTGAATTTGATGTTGAAGTTTTTTGCCGGTGTTGAGGAATTCCGTAATTGTGATATCAGAACAGATGTCTTTGTTGAATTTGTCCCACCATTTAATTTTGAATTCTCTGAAGAGGCTCATTGGAAATTTATCTGCAATAGTGTAGTGTTGAGCAACTTTGTAACTCCAACAGAAAATCCATGGGACTTTGAACTCCCTGTAGAACTGTACTGATTTAACATAGTGTAGTCCCTTGGCCTTGAGTAAATAGAGATTAAATCCTTTTAGTACTGCTGGGGGTAGAATGTCTGGTGTGGGTCCGTATGAATGCCACCATTCGTAAAACCATATTGGGAAGTCATCTTGGCAGTTTGAATGAAAGGTAAAGAACCATGAATGATCAAATGGTCTGTAGAGAAATACTCGATACCAGGCCATTCGGTAGTCATGATAGGAATATCCTTTTGGAACATAGTTGACGGTAAAGTCCTTCGTTGTAGCATAGGATGCCCATTCTGTTGGTTTAATTACTCTCTTGATGATGCACTTGGAGTAGGAAATCTTGTCAGGATTATTTTTGTCCATAGTATGATACAGCTCAATAGAGCCGGAATCAACTAAGACAAGTTCATAGTACCTTTGATTTTTGAGGGGTTCATCAGGAATCCATTGACAACCAATTGGAAAAAGTTTATTAATAAATGAGGTGAGGGTTTTGTAATCAGGAACTTCAGTGAAATTGGTAAGAAGTAAATGGTCTGGATGTTTTTTTGTAAAATAGAGAGAAGAATCGGATGAGGACTGAGGCTTTGAAGTACTCTGAAATTTTGATGAAGGCAATTGAGAAGTCATGGTATAAGTGAGAGGAGGAAAGTTACCTAAAACTTGAAATCTATTGGGACTTTGAATGGGTGAGTATGAATATGGTGAAGCTTTCAGCTCGTAATCTTTTGAATTGACAGTCTTTTGAATGGGAGATTTTCCTTTGTCGGTATTCATTTTGAATCTGTGGTTAAAAATTTCTTGAGTTAGGAAATCGGGTAAGGAATTAATTGAACTAGAATGAATGAACGTAGCTGATTGATAATAAATTCGGAAAAGGAGTCTTAAAGGATTATTTTGAAATTTAGAAATGTATTGAACAATATAAAGGTTTTCTTTTTTGATAGCAGGATAAAACTTTTGGGAGTCTAACCAAACACCTGAATGAAATTTAACTAATTGCCCATGGGGTGATTGGTGTAAAATATTATTTTGGGGAAATGTAATTGTATTTATAGTATGATAAATGGAATTGGTTTGTAAGGTATTTAATGCATTATATTGTATAGGGGTTATGAATTTGAATAATATTTTTTGTCCCATAATTTTTGTTCCTAATCCTTGTGAATCAACCCAAAATGGATAGATTTGTGTGAGAAATGGAATTCCTAATATGACATCTGTGTTTAAGTCATGTACAATTATGAATTGATGTTTGAAGCATATTGTTTCATTACATATGGAGGTTTTAGCTAATTTTCCCTTGACTCGTAAAGGAGAATTGTTTGCTGTTACTAATTTTTCTTTTGTTGATTCATAGTATTTTGTTAGGAATATGCCATCTCTAATCACACTATGATCTGCTCCAGAATCAATCATAGCCGTAAAGGTGAATTGACAATTGTGAATTGAAATAGTTATGAATACAAACCATTTTCGATAAGTAAATCGTTTAATGGTTGAGATGAAGTTAGATTCGGAGGGCTCAGTGGTTGAAATGGTGATTTCATTTAAGGAGAAAGGTGGTTCTTCTACTGATATAGTATCCTTTACTTTATCTAGTTGAGTTTGAATAATGCACATTTTAGTGTCGTATTCTAAATTTTTAATTTCTATATGGTTTAAATTTTCTTTAATATTCTTAACCTCTTCTTTTAATAATTTTATTTCGGTTCGAAGTTCATGAATATTATTTGGTTGAGGTTTTAAAGTTGTTTGAATAGGATATGTTTCAAAAAGTTTGGAAATACTAAAGGGTTGAATTGGTTTGTCCTGATTGTCTTCTTCATTAATAATTAAGGCTTTTAATTTTTTTAAATGTTCCTTTTGTTTTTCTGGGTCAGGAATTTATTGTATCATATCAAATATTAATTCTTTGGAATCTCTTCTTAAATTTTTTGCTTTAGGTAGTTTTAATGTATTTCTTGTGTTAATCATATTAATTTGCTTACATATACAAGTGGTGTCGGTAGAACTTGAGGAATAATAATATCCATCGTCTTCAGATATTTTATTTATTTCAGAATAGAGTTGTAGTTTTTGTTTAAATTTCTCTTTTATGTTTGAATCTATATCTGATAATTCGTCTATTATTGCATTAATTTTATTTTTTCCTTTTGATTTGCATTTACTTGCAATGTGACCGGTTTGCCACATTTGTAACAAGTAATTCTTTTAGATTGATAATAATCTTCGTTTGAACGTTTTTGAGAATCTTTTTAGAATATTTATATTTCTTTGACCTATGTTTTTTATTAGGAATCATTTTTTGTTTATGTTTCTTTTCTGTTGAGGGAGCCCTTATACCTGTGATGCCAAAGGTTTCACAGAAGGAACCCATTTCTTTTCTTTTATTACCATATTTGGCTTGAAATTTTAATTCTTGACAAGCTAGTAATGCTTCTTTTTAACGAATGTAAACAATTGTCCATATGTTATTATACTAAAATCAATATTGTCGTCTTCAACTCCCATGGCCTTTTAATGCTTGTAAATACTCTTTGAGAAAATAGGTTAGGTAAACCAGTAATAAATTTTTCTTTCCAAAATGATTTGTTTGAGTCTGATCGTTTTAAGACATGCGTTAAAAACATATCTTTATACCATCTAAAATCAGTAAGGGTTGGACATTTTAAATTAGTAAGGAATATTTTTGAAGATCCTAATTCTTCTGCAGGGTTTCCTACAAAATGTATTGCTATTGTAACCATGAGGAAACTAGTGGAATCATTTTTTTTAGTAATAGTTCCTTGAGCAACTTCTACTTCTATT
Source organism: Agave tequilana (assembly GCA_038442645.1). Lineage (NCBI taxonomy): Eukaryota > Viridiplantae > Streptophyta > Magnoliopsida > Asparagales > Asparagaceae > Agave > Agave tequilana. Next base: position 61,194 of record JAVJIF010022326.1, read on the forward strand.
TCATGATTTAAAATAGTCTGTTTATCTTCTAAGGTTAATGAATTATCCCACCAATACTTTAATTGACCAGTGAATCCGGTAACTATATAAACCGTGGTATTTTGTTCTGGTAATCGATTTGTTTTGTAGGCAGTTACTGCCATACCCATTTCTTGTAAAGTATTTAATATTTCATATTCACTTTTTCCGTCAATGTTCCATTCATAGACGGAAGTACCATCGTAACTTGACTTGAATATTGCTCGTTCTTCATATTGAATATCCGGAGGGGTTGGTCTAGAATAATAATTTCTGGTTTTTCCATTGCGCCAGTAATTATTGTATGAATTATTATTATTTTGTTTATATTTTGTATTAATTCTATTAACTTCTAAATTTGGATCTGTTCCTTGTAGATTATTTTCGATTTGATTTATTTGTTGAATTAAGGAATTATCAGAGGCTGAATTATCTGCAGAGTCTCTGCAGATTCAGATTCTGTTGTGTTATATTCTTAAATTATATTTATTTTTGATGTGCTTGGAATGTCTTTATCTTTATTATTAAGTTTTTCTAAGGCTTGAGTTATTTGTCCTAGCAAATTGAGTGGTTGAATTTTTTCTGAAAGTTCAATTGGTGTACAAGTTGGTTGAAAATGTGGTGCTGAATAGCTTTGTGGAAAGTTAGAATTCTTTTCTTTGTGTGCTCCTTTAATTTCTGTTGATAATGAATCAATTTGTTGTGTTATGGTATGTAACATCTGATTTGAATAATTATTCTGATGATATATTTTTTTAATGTTTTCAACATTGACTGGTTCATTATTATCTTTACCTCATTTGAAAGGTGAAGCAGTAACTTCTCCTTCATTAGTAGTAATCTTAATAGATTGTAATGGGGGGTAGATAGAAGTTACAGTTTTACCATCCATTAATTGCCATTTTTTTATAAACTAGTTTGAACATCTATTCGGGATTGATCATAGGGTGTTCCAGGCATAGTGTTCCCGTGTTCCAGTCGACTAAAAGGTCAACCCCGCAGATAGTTACGCATTAATAATGACTAATAGTGTTAGAAAAGTGTTTCTAGGTTCCAATTCATCCTCAGGATCAAATAAGAAGATAATAAGAAGTAGAGAGGACATAATTCATGAAGATTATTTAGAATGGAAAATTCCAAATGAGAAAATAAAAAACATTTATAGTATAGGAACATTTGACTTCAAAACCTCATACGCAATTAAAATTCATGAGAAACATTTAATATTCAAAATAAATTCCAAACCATTCAACTACTATCTACCCTAGCATTAAAAGAATTTCTTAAGAAAGGATTTAGGTACATACATTTTGGATTAATACAAGTAGCAATTAAACCTTTAGTTCATACAGGTGTAGACATTCCTGTGTATACAGCCTTAAGAGACAAAAGATTAAAAAGATACAAGTCATCTATTTTGTCAATGATTCAAACCAATATATGTAATGGTCCAGTTTATTTCAACTGTATGCCTAATTACTCTGTATCATTAACAGATCCATTAATCTTAAATTCATTAATATTAGATGTTCATTTACAAGGTGACGAATTTGAAAGATTTACTGAGCAAGTAGCTGTTATGTATAAGATATACTTCAAATTAATGAACACTAATATGGACCCTAAATTCAAAATGATCAGTACAATTTCTATACAAGAAGAAACTGTCTTACTTCAAATTGAGGCAGAACATTCAAAAACCTTTGTACCTAGAAGATTAAAATGGAATGAAATTACAATTCTAGAAGAATTTAGGATTGAAAATCCTCAAACTCCTAGAGATATAGAACAAACAGAAATATCTGATACTATTGAAGAAAATGATGGAACGGTATTAATACGTTTTAATTCACTAAGAGAAAGGCCTTCAACCTCCTTTAGATATCCTGAATCCAGTAGAAAATCATGTTCAGATTATTCTTTTCAACAACCCATTAAAGTATTTCATAAATCTCCTCTTCCAGAAATGGATCAAGGAAATTATTCCCCAACATCATCCCAGATGAAAGGAGACTTTGGTGAAATTAATGCCATCACCAGTGTTAAACCCTTCATCAATCAAAGTGTTGAATTAATGGAAGACATTAGAAACGAATCAAAATATTTCAAATGGTTTTCAAAATTTGATATTACCTTCAAAGAAATAATAATAAAAGAATGGATCACTGATATGAACAACTATAAACTTAATTTTAACTTTAAAATCTGGCTAGAAAATTATTTAAAGAAACAAGGTATTCAACACCCCTATGATCAATCCCGAATAGATATTCAAACTAGTTTATATAAAAAATGGCAATTAATGGATGGTAAAACTGTAACTTCTATCTACCCCCCATTACAATCTATTAAGATTACTACTACTGAAGGAGAAGTTACTGCTTCACCTTTCAAACGAGGTAAAGATAATAATGAACCAGTCAATGTAGAAGACATTAAAAAAATATATCATCAGAATAATTATTCAAATCAGATGTTACATACCATAGCACAACAAATTGATTCATTATCAACAGAAATTAAAGGAGCACACAAAGAAAAGAATTCTAACTTTCCACAAAGCTATTCAGCACCACATTTTCAACCAACTAGTATACCATTTGAACTTTCAGAAAAAATTCAACCACTCAATTTGCTAGGACAAATAACTCAAGCCTTAGAAAAACTTAATAATAAAGATAAAGACATTCCAAGCACATCAAAAATAAATACAATTGAAGAATATAACACAACAGAATCTAAATCTGCAGAAGACTCTGCAGATGATTCAGCCTCTGATAATTCCTTAATTCAACAAATAAATCAAATCGAAAATAGTATACAAGGAACAGATTCAAATTTAAAAATACATAAACTAAGAAAACATAAGCATTCTCAAAACTATTCAAACGAAAACTACTATCAAGACAAATCTAAACTAACTACTTGTTACAAATGTAGAAAACCCGGCCACAAGATAAGTAGATGCAAATCAAAAGAAAAAAATAAATTTAATAAAATTATAGATAACATATCAGATATAGATTCAAACATAAAAGAGAAATTTAAACAAAAACTACAACTCTATTCTGAAATAAATAAAATATCTGAAGACGATGGATATTATTATTCCTCAAGTTCTACCGACACCACTTGTACATGTAAGCAAATTAATATGATTAACACAAGAAATACATTAAAACTACCTAAAGCAAAAAAATTTAAGAAGAGATTCCAAAGAATTAATATTTGATATGATACAACAAATTCCCGATTCAGAAAAACAAAAGGAACATTTAGAAAAATTAAAAGCCTTAATTATTAATGAAGAAGACAATCAGGATAAACCAATTCAACCCCTTAGTATTTCCAAACTTTTTGAAACGTATCCTATTCAAACAACTTTAAAACCCCAACCAAATAACATTCACGACTTTCGAACAGAAATCAAATTATTAAAAGAAGAGATTAAAAATATTAAAAAATATTTAAATCACATAGAAACAAAAAATCTAGTATATGACACCAAAATATACCCTATTCATACTCAACTACATGAGGCAAAAGAAACTACATCCGAAGAAGAACCATCCTTCTCATTAAATGCAATCACACTTTCAACCATTAAACCCTCCGAATCTAACTTCATCTAAACCATTCAAAAATTTACTTATCAGAAATGGTATATATTCATAATTATTATAATTCACAATTCTAAATTCACATTTACTGCTATGGTTGATTCGGGAGCTGACCGTAGTGTAATAAAAGATGGTATGTTTCCAACAAAATACTATGAACCAACAACAGAAAAATTAGTCACAGCAAATGATTCTCCTTTACGTGTTAAGGGAAAACTTACAAAAACATTCATATGCCATGACAAAATATGCTTTAAACACCAATTCATAATTGTCGACGACTTAAACACCGATGTCATACTAGGAATTCCATTCCTCACACAAATCTATCCATTTTGGGTTGATTCACAAGGATTAGGAACAAAAATTATGGGACAAAAAATTTTATTCAAATTCATAACCCCTATACAATATAAGGAATTAAGTATTCTACAAACTAATTCAATCTATCATAGCATAAAACTAATTCAAAGAAAACAAAATAAAATTATGTTCCTCCAAGATAATATACTATATCATAAAATCGAACAACAACTACAAAATATTGACACCCAAAATAAGATTAAAAAACTAATAAAATTATATACTAAAGAAGTCTGTGCTGATATTCCTAATGCTTTTTGGAACCGAAAAAAGCACATTGTAAATCTCCCTTATGAAAAAGATTTCTCAGAAAAAAACATTCCAACTAAGGCTAGACCTATTCAAATGAACCATGACTTACTTGAAATATGTAAAAAGGAATTACAAACTTTACTTGATAAAAAATTAATCAGACCCTCCAAATCTCCTTGGAGCTGTGCTGGATTCTATGTAATGAATCAAGCAGAAAAGGAACGAGGAGCTCCTAGATTAGTAATTAATTATAAACCTTTAAACAAAGTATTACAATGGATTAGATACCCAATCCCTAATAAAAGGATCTGTTACAACGTTTATATAATGCTAAACTCTTCTCCAAATTTGATATGAAGTCTGGTTTTGGCAAATTCAAATCGCAGAGAAAGATAGATACAAAACAGCGTTCACAGTACCATTCGGTCATTATGAATGGAATGTGATGCCTTTCGGATTAAAAAATGCTCCCTCAGAATTTCAAAGAATTATGAACGACATATTCAATCCTTATACAATATTTTCTATAGTCTACATTGATGACGTCCTAATATATTCAGACAATATAGATCAACATTTCAAACATCTTAATATTTTCTTTCATACCGTAAAAAGGAATGGATTAGTAATTTTCGCAACAAAAATGAAGTTATTTCAAACATCTATCAGATTCTTAGGACACAACATTCATAGAGGAACAATAACACCAATAAATAGATCAATAGAATTTGCAAATAAATTTCCTGATGAAATTAAAGATAAAACCCAATTACAATGATTTTTAGGATGTTTAAATTATGTGTCTGACTTTATCCCAAAAATAAGAATAACATGTGCACCATTATTCCAAAGGTTACAGAAAAATCCACCAGCATGGTCTAACGAGCATACTCAATTAGTTAAACAAATCAAAGAAAAAGTGCATTCATTATCATGTCTATGCATTCCTAATCCTCATGCATTCATGATAGTCGAGACCGATGCATCAGACATAGGATATGGTGGTATATTAAAACAAAAATTGCAGCATTCCTCTCATGAGCAATTAGTTAGATTCCATTCAGGTGTCTGGTTAGGACCTCAAAAATCTTATTCCACCATCAAAAAAGAAATTCTTTCAATAGTTCAATGTATTTCTAAATTCCAAGATGATATTTTGAATAAAAAATTCCTTCTCCGAATCGACTGTCAGTCTGCCAAATATATTCTTGAAAAGGATGTCCAAAATATCGCATCTAAGCAAATCTTTGCTAGATGGCAAGCTATTCTTTCTATTTTTGATTTTGATATCGAATATCTTAAAGGTTCAAATAATTCCTTACCTGATTTCCTAACTCGAGAATTTTAACTACAGATTCCAAAAAATGAATGCAGATAAAGGCAAATCTCTAATTGCCTCATCTTCTCACAGAAAGCGGAGCAAATACTCTAATAAGGGTAAAACTCCTCTTAATCCTCCAAAGCATACTCCCCTTACTATTCCTCAAAGACTGATCTTCTTCGAAAACGATCGTACACGACTAGTTTATGATATGTTAGAACACCTCCCTTCCGAACTCTACGATAGAATCGAGCAAACACCCAGCACCGCTGAAACCCAATTAATCCTCCGAATAAATCAACTTTGCCACGTATTCCCTGAACACTCCTCTCGGGTGATACAGCCAAAAATTCCCAGCCTAAGACTCCTTTTATTTCCAGAAACTCCTCGCTCACAAAAAATTTGGACCATCGAAAACGGTCGTTATGGACTAGTCTCTGACTCCTATAAAGACCGTATTCGTTTGTTTCCCACCCTAACCACCGCCTCCTTAAAACTCAAAGACCTTAGTTCCGATAAACTGTATTTCAATTTTACTCAACTCCGCCCGTTTGGGAATTTGAATCATATCAGCCAGCACAACATATCGTCTTCATTACCGAATACTATAGTTGGTGGCATTCTTCTGACGATCAATTTCTCACTACATCTGGTGCCGAATACTATGATCCAACACATCACCCAATGCCTCCTGAAATTTCCCCAATTAATTTACGAATTGATCAAGTTTATGCTCAGCTCCATATGCAACATATCATGGAAACATTTCCCCAAGGATTTCTTATCTTTCATCACTCTCCTAATTGGATTTTTGCTACTAATGTCCAAGGCATCCTCAGATTACTACTCCCACAATTCTCCGGCAACTTCCTTCATGAACCACGATGGCCAACTGTTCCGTGGCAGTAAAAAAATAAAAAAAAAAGTTTTTACTAACACTTCTCTGCAGATATCCTCACCTTAAGGCATCCATACTCTCCTGTAAAGGAACGACAGGGCATTCCTCATTCAACAAAAAAGGACAAATATGGCCTAACAAAGCCATAAGCAAGACATCACCATTCGTCAAGACACGACATCACTATTCAAAAATGCAGCAGAATTCTTCCTCATCAAAAATGCATCCTACCAACAAACTTCAAAGCATCCAAGATGACCTAACAAGAAACAAGGACAACAAGGACAAAGTATCCAAAGATGGGCAACAAGGACAAAGTATCCAGAGATAGTCTACCGAGGCAAAAATTTCAGCATTCAAAAGCCAACAACAAGCTAAGCCTAATAAGCCAAACTAAGCCTAATAAGCCAAAAGGCAATATGAAATTAAAGGCAACGAGAAAAATAATCGCTCTGCTAAATCACTTCAAAAGTCTCATCAAACAAAAGCAGAATTCAAAAGCAGAAGGCATAAAGCAAGCAAGGCACTCCAGACAAAAACATTCAAAGACAAAGCAGTCAATCAACAAGACACAAAGCAAAACGGATTCCTCCAGTACTCAGACAAGGCAGTCAAATGACAAGACAGAAAGCAAAAAAGATTCCTCACGCATGCAAAAGAAGATAAGAGGCCATTCAAATCACATCTCATCAAGGTCACCTCAAGCAGGCACTTCCAAGTAAAGGCAATAATTCATCATTCTACAGAAGCCACGGTTCGCTCTATAAAAGAGGGATCCCCTTCATTCATTGAGAGCATCAGAAAAAACAACCACTAATCACCTGCAATTAGCCATCCTAAACTTTCCCTTCTCAGCAACCATCTCCTACTTTCCAACTTGTACTCCTTGTATCTAATTTCCAAGTACTTGTATCAAGACAAAGATTGTAAGTATTCCATCTTGTAATTTCTTGTAATTTCTTTTTAATCAATATTATCAATCATTTCCATTCCATCTTGTCTTCGTGCAATTACTCTGTCCAAATTACTTCCTGCTTATTTCCTTATCTTGTCTCCTGGGTCTCGAATGGTATCTAGGTTCCAATTTACATCTCCTTCTTTTACATCTCCTTCTTAACTAATTTTATTTTCTTTTAAAACTGAGAAGAGAACTCTTAAATCTCTTTTAGTTACTTAAAAGATGAAACTTACAATAAAGCTTCTGTCACTGTACCTCTTTGTGGATCACGACCCATTAACCCTAGACTACATGGTACAATTGAGGACCTAGCACTGTTCCTAAAATTCTGTATTTTTTTGTCCAGGTTTGATTCGATCAACAAATTTTGGCGCCATTGCTGGGGAGGGACTATAATTTTTCTTTCTTCTTAATTTACTTTAATAATTTAACTCTTTTTCTTCTCTGTTTTGTTGTACAGGGGATAATTATAAAAAACTAGGAGCTGCAGTGGACATATTACTACTTTGTGCCTCTGCCCAAGAAGCCAGAGCATCAGAGCCCACAACTGTGGTGAACTACTAACTATAGTTTCTTACAGGTTGCTTGCTTTTTAGAGATTAGCTCTCTGCAGTTATTAGTTTATCTATTAACTCACTCTGTACATGTTTCTAATCAACAGTAACTTGTTGCTTTGTAAATACTAAAAAACGCTTAGACTCTTACATCTTAGGGCATATGTCTATTTCATTTCTTTACATTACTGTTAAAGAGTGCTAGAGAAAAAGGTACGTCTGCATTGCATATAACTTAGGAAACACAGTTATATTTTATATTGCTTGGGTGGTATTTTTGCTATATACTTGCACATGAGCACGAAAATGATCTAAGGGCATATCCTTAAACAAGATAAGGTGGGAAAGTCATTACTCTTCCTTAACCCAAAAATTATCTCCTCACTCACTAACCAATCCTAACCTAAAATTGAGTAGACGTTGGCCCTAGGGACATCTCAGACTTAAATAGGGATTGATATAAGGGGAAGTTGTTAGAAGTTGACTCTTACGAAATCGGTGTCTAAGGTTCGGGATTGAGGGGCGAAACCCGAAGGCTGGTGGTTTAGCATAATTAGGCCCGTTGCTTAGGCACAGATATCTCCTACCAATCTTGCCCCTACCTGGCCGATTAACTTGTGGTCAGGTTCTACAATATACCTCCTGTGGATAATCAACAGTTAGGAGTCGTCTAGGTCTAAACTCTACTCTAAAATAAGCTAGATTTTTCTTTGTTTTCTTGTTTGTTTATTTGTATGTTCTTGTTTGTTCTTGTGAAAATGGATTATAATTACAATTATTCTAATTATAACTCAAATCTATATTTCACCCTAACCTCTTTCAATTCGGATATTATCAACTCGGATTACATAACTTTAACTCTAAACAACCAAGTATGCCAGATTGGTTTTATCCGAATCAATATATGCCCCAATCCCAGTATTATGAACAAGAATAGGATAATTATCACCACTCTTCACTGAGTCAGTGGGGATACAACTCCCCCGAGTCTTACCATCCGCAACGTTACCAACAAACAGCTTCATATACTCCATACCAAGACGAACCTATAAAAGAAAAATCTTCTTTAGAAAAGATTTTTGAAGCCTTTCTTGAGTCCACATGACAAGTACAAATAATAGCGGACTCAATTCTCCCAAACAATTCCCAAATTCAAGATCCTTACTCTAATTTCCAAGTCTAACCATATTAAGAAGAACCTTTTGACTTAGAGAAGAGTATAGAATTCATGATTCAATCCCAAATGATATTATTCAATGCCAAATGGATTGTCTCCAATCTCTCAATAGGTTAGAAGTAAAAGTGAGTCATTTGGTTAACATAATTAATGATAGGAATTAGGTATTGTAATCAATTGATGAGATGAACCAATTTAAATTCGGATTCAGACTGAATATATTTTAGTGTTGTAATCATAACTTTCGCTAATGAAACTCAAATCTGATGATTCAAGATGATCCAAAAAGAAGACGAAAAGGGTTACAATTCTTATGTTGATCACTATATCTAACTTGGTCATATGATAAGTCATATTCAGCGATAAACACGATAACAAGTTACATATTAGAATTGAAATTTCTACATAAAATTTTAGATAAATCAAATCAAGTTTGGAGATATAGGGAGGATTCAAACTCAGAAATAGCCAGCTCCCCTATCTTCATATGCTTCCTATCCCTCTGATTTTCTCCTATAAATACCCTCATACCTCAAAGGTAGAAGAGGTACCACTCCAGAGAGATTTAGGTTAGTTTAGTTTAGATTTTTCTTTTCTTCTTTAATGTAATTTTTATTTTTTATTTTTTATTTTATTTTTAGGTTAGAGAGAGTTACATGATTAAAAGAGAGAAAAAGTTATTATAGAGTGACACTATGTAATCTTTTCTTCAAGAAGAGGTTTCCCACTTTTCTTCATCGTACTCAATCTGGCCAAGCACTGCTTTCATGTACTTTTTTCTACTACTCTATTTTATATTACTTCACATCTAATCATGATATGTTAATCTATAACAGAAGTAAATCTTCTTTTTTTATCTCTTGTCTATTTTTTCTTTCTTAATTTATTTAACAATTTTCAATCAACACTTTCTCCTTTAATTATTTCCTTTTTCTTTTCTTTGAAGTAACAAAACCATCTTAAATATTCTTCTTTTATCTCTTTTTTTTTTGATTTTTGTACCAACACTTTTATTTATCTTTTTGTCTCTTTTTCTTTTATAAATAAAATAGCAACAATACCATCGTCTCTTCTTCTGCATTCCCTTCTTAACTATTTTTTATTTTCTTTTAAAACTGAGAAGAGTCCTCTTAAATCTGTTTTAGTTAATTAATAGAAGAAACTTACTATAAAGCTTCCATCGCTGTCCCTCCCTGTGAATCACGACCGGTTAGGCCTACGCTACATGGTAGAATTGAGGACCTAGCAGTTGCTCAAGCTTATACACACACACAAAAAAAAAGTTTGATTCTCATTTTAACCATTTTTGATTTCGTGCATTATTTTATGAATAGATTTCATCAAAATAAGTTTACATTAGCTTATATGTGTATTGAATTTCATCTATACACATTTGTGCTTATATTACATTCGAGAAACTTATTTTGATAAGTTGATTTCATGAGGTCAAGTTTTGTTTTTACAAAAGAATATTTTTATAAGAATATGTTGTCAAAATCAAGTTTATATCACTTTATATGTGTATTGGATTCTATCCATACACATTGGACTTCTATTGAGTTTCAATAGCTTGTTCTTATATTTATGAAGTTTGAAAAAACTAGTTTTCATTTAAAAAGTTTGGTTTTCAAAAAATACGGTTTTTGTTTCTAGATTGAATTTTCATCTCTCAAAATCAAGTTCATATGTTTATGATATGTGTTGTTTTTTGGTCACATATATTTGTACTTCAATATATTTACATGAATTTATTTTTGTGGAATTTATTGAAATTTATTGGAATTTAATTGGATTTAAAAAGTTGTTTAAAAACACCATTTATATTGTTTTGAGGCAGAGCCTGGTTGACTGGATGTGCACAGGCCTAGTGGCTGTGCATGCCGATCAACCAGCCGATCAATCGCTAGAGTGGCTCAGTGCTCTCGGTTGTTTTTGGTCGGCTGCCTGGTCGACTGGAAACCCTCTAACGGTCAAAAATCTGACGATTAGCAGTCGACCGTCCGGTCGACCGACAACCCATTTCTGGTATGTTTTGACCCCCCAACAGCTAGTTTTTTGGGTCTTATACAAAGGGATTTTGGGTAGAGTTTTCTCCAAGATTTATATAAGTATTTTCGACCTATTTCTGAGTTTAATTTCTTCCATTCTCTAGTATCTGTGAAACAAGTTTTTGAGCTTTATTTTCAAATCTTTAAGAAAAGTTCTTTAATGGGTTGAATTGTTTTTAAAAGTTTTTGAAAATAAGATTTTGAGAAATACAAGTTTTGTGTATCTATCATATATATCCTCAACCAAGTTTTTCTAAGTGTTTTTAAAAAAAGCTTCATTTCAAAACTTTTTGTTTTCTACAAGTTTGAGCTATTCATTGCAAAATCTATCCTCTAAGATCTTATATTGTGAGAGGTGTTATTTGTGATCTTTGTGATCACTAAGTGTTGTACCCTTGTTTTCTTTTTGCTTTATGCCTTTACTTTCTGCTTCTCTTTTGTGTAGAGGAGTTGTCTTTGTGTCTTGAATTTGTGCCCATCTTTTGTGTAGAGATTATTTCCTTTGTAGAGTACCTAAGTGGAGATAGTAAAAATCTTTCATGCAGTGAAGACGAGGACGTAGAGCTTAGTGATCGAACCTTGAAACATATCCTTGTGTTTTGTGTTTGCTATGTCTCTCTCAACTCTACTCTTATTATATCTTGCATTGAATTTATTGTTTATACATATATGCTTGATATTGCTTATGTGCTCAGACTTGTATTGTACCAAGAGAGCTATTGAAGCACCTCAACTCTTAGTCTAGAGGAATTTTGAGCAGAAGTTTTAAAACCCTTCATAGAGAATTCAGCTTCACTATTTAGTCATCTATTGCATATTAGTTTCATTAGTGTAAATTTTTAAATTTGTATTAGATTAGCACTACACTTATTCACCCCCTCTAGGTGTACTTTCATACTCTTGGTTCAACACTTCACTTGTACTATGGATTATTCTTTATATACTTTTGAATAAAACCGTGAGGCAAAAACGCCTAGCGTTTCATTAATAAGAAGTTAACAAAATATTCCCAAGCAAGAAGGGTATAAACATATAAAATATACACAATTTGAATTTTTAAAAAAAAAGGCCATCGAAACACCACCCGAACTCCTCCCGCATCGCGGAATTTGTAAGTCCGATCCGGTCGTCCCGTCACTGGCTCCCCCCCCAACCACAGTTGTGGTGTAACCCCTTGTCATCGCAGTTATAGCCTAACCCCCTGTCATCGCAGTTGCGGCCTAAACCCCTAGATCACACGAAGGCATTTTTCCACCACCGCAGTTGTGGTCTAACCCCCTGTCAATCAAATTGGTGAGATTCGAACTCCCACTACCACCTTTGCGATCCAACTCCATTACGGCTAGCTCGCCGTCGAACCCCTTTTGGTCTGATCGGCGAGATCTGATCTCATACTACCACTGTCGCGGTCCAGACCCCTTTCATGCATTCATGACTAGATCACCCACAACCGTCATTGCGGTCCAACCCCCTTTCGGCCGGCTCGACGAAATCCGATTTCCCATTGTCTCCGTCGTGGTCCAACTCCCTTTCGGCTAGATCGACGCGGTTCGAGTCATATCCATGGAAGAATCTCCTCCACAAATGTTGTCGCGGTGCAACCTCCACTACCATTGTTCTGCGTCGCAATCCTCCTCCTCCTCATCGTCGGAGCAAGTCGACTCGATGGTAGCCACCGGAATAATCACCCCCACTTCTCCTTAGGAGGATAGATAGGGTGATTCAGGTGAGATCCACCGTAAATCTAACTTTCTATTCACTTGTGGGATCCGGGCAGCCTCATAGACCACCACCAGACACATCCTCAGCACTTCTTCATTAGCCCAGTCAACGCTAGTCGCGTTGCGGCCTCTTCTGCCAGCTTGAATGGGCCACACCAGAGCGCGCATTGGACGATCGAATTCTGCCCTAATGCACATATCGCACGACACCTCGAGGTAGAGATCTGAAAACCCTACTCACCGCCTGCCACATCGACTTCGCCATCGAAGCGATCGACGACAGGGCAGGTCACCCTGGCCGCCAACTCTATCGACGAGGGGGCAGATTTCGCCTCCTATGACGTCATCCTCACTGCCGCGGGTCGGATCTGAAGGCAGAAGAGGCCAGATATGGCCGCTCAAGGCCAGATCTGCAGCAAACCAAAAGAGGAAAAAAGCAAAAGAAAAATAAAAGAAAAAAAAGTAGTCTTCGAATCTGTCAGGTTGGGAGGGAAAATTTTTTTGCTCACCGCATTTGACTCACAGCGCTCACCAGCTCGGGTGGGAGGACAGGAGGAGGCCGCCTCCTTCCCGGAATGGACAATCTAGAGTTTGGTCTTTTTTTTAGAGAGAGAGAGAGAGAGAGAGTCTTTATACCACTATTATGAGGGCATGGGGTACGAGTTTCAAGTGTATAGGTGTCCTGAAGTGTCCGACATGGACCTTCCAAGAATTGGATACGAGGATGCGGTTATAGTTCATAGATGTGAATGGAAAAATATACAAAGTGTCACATGTAATGAGTAATCAAAGAAACAAATTGGAAAGAGTTTAAAAAAATAACCATAAATGTTTATTTTATACCATCTAGAATTAATACCATGGTTAATTTTGTTCGATTACAGTTTGCATCGATAATATTTTATCAGATTTTGCGGTACCCAATCTGATATTAATACAGCCGTTATGGTTGATATTACTGATATCGATGGCTGGCATTGGTTATATTGATATTAAAAACTATTAGTTGACACTAATGCTGATATCAAGATTATAGACCGTGATTAATATCTTGCAAATATAAGCACCAAGATTGATATTGTCATAGTTTACTTCTCTGCATGCATCTTTGTTCTCACTGAAACAGAAGCCTAAGTTAATGAGTAGACAAACTTTGGTATCTGTCGTAAAATCCAACTCTTAATAGCATCTATATTCTGTATGTGATGGAGTCATAAATCAAACTCTCGTTCCCACCATTGGCATACAACATAAACACAAGCCTTCACTGTCCTTGGATCGACACGTGCACGTGCTCTGTTTTCGCGTTGAGTTTGCCCTTCTTTTTTTCTTCCCTATCAATGCTTCCTGTGCTTCGGCCATAATGAACAACAATTACAGCAGAAGAAAAGAAAAGAAGATGTTCTTTTTGCCAACAAGTTTACCCCCACTGAGGCCTCATTGTGTAGATTGTAATAGTAGGTTTCTAATACAAGAGATGACAAGTACAAAGAGAAATTAAAAAGCTGAAAAATATAAGCATAACATTATTTAATGCGGTTTGGTCAACACGACTTACGTTCACGGAAGAGGACAACAAGATGAATCCGTTAATCAAAATGAGAGAATACAAATAGACTATAACTTTAATCTCACTGACCCAAATCCACAATACTCAAATTTGTAATAGATACAAAATAAGGAGAGAAACTCAAATTTGTAATAGATACAAAATAAGGAGAGAAACCAGTATTTAACATGGTTCAGTCAATGTGATGTACGACCACAGAAGAAGACAACAAAAAGAATTCACTAATCAAAAAAAGAGAATATAAAGAAATTACAACTCTAATTTTACTCATTCAAATCCACAATATTCAAATTTATAATAGATACAAAATAAGGAGAGAAAATAACTAGAGAAGGTATATAAGATTAACAACTCCCTTTCTTCTACAAGTATATATATGAATATATGAAAAGGAAAATCTTAGGACAAGCTAAACCATTATAGGGAACTAGAACCTAAGATTATAAACTTAAAAAAGAGAAAAAAAAAAAAAGAAAGAAAGAAACAACCAAGGAGTCAAACAAACACTGTTTGGTTGTCAGGAAGTGGGCGGAAGTAAGGAAATAGGGAAGTATAATTGCTCACTTCCCTATCTATCCAAACACCGGAAAAGGAAAATAAGAAAACCTTTTTCCTTTTCTCTTTTCTCTTTTACACAATCATTTCCTCACTTTCATAGTGCTACAGTTAATTTTGTGGTCATGTAAATCTCATTTGTCATAAGTTGCAGCACAAGACAGTTAATTTTTTGATCATGTAAATCTCACTTGCATTCTAATTACAGTCCATTTTTTATTTTTCTTAATTAATTTTTATTTTAATATTATTTTACGGTCAACTTTGTGGTCAACTTTTCCACTTTCACTTTCACATTACCATCCAAACACCGAAAAGACAAAACATTTTCCAAACCACACTTCTAAACAATATCCAAACACTGGAAAACTTACTAACCAATTCCCAATTTCCAAAGAGAATTATTACCACTTCCTCAATTCCTCACTTCCTCACTTCCACCCTTAACCAAACAGGCCCTTTGTGAATCCTAGTGTAGTGATCCTGAAATGCCTAAAACCACCACTGATCTCCAAGCAGAAGGGACCTGACTATGATCAGGGGCGGCTCAATCTCTAGGCAAATGAGGCAGTCGCCTAGGGCCCCCAAATATAATGGGGCCTCCAAATTTATAGTATAAATTAGTATTTAACTAAAATAAGAAATATAAAATATAGAAAATGTTTTTTATTTGTTCAAGTGGGCGCTCCGGAGTGGTTATTGAACATGACTAGAAATTGTGTGGGATTTACTTGCGCGAGTTTGAATCCTTTCATCCACGCTTTTCTGATTTTTTTTTCCCTCTTCAATTTTATAATAACAGGAAAAGCATGAGTTTCTTCCACTTTCCAAGCTAATATCCTCCACTCCCTATAACTATTTAATTATAACTAAATAGGAGTCTCTTCCACTTTCTCAGCTGTCTTTTTCACTCTCCCTAACTATTTAATTATAATTAGAAAATTTTTCAAAATTAAAACTCTCTCTATGCAGCAGCCTCGCTCTTCACTGCCCCCGTCGCCCAGACCTCAGACTGACGGTAGAGCCTACAACTGCTCTATAGAAAAAGATACATTAGTAAAACTTGAATACAAAAACTTGATTAAAAATTTTACATTTTAAAAAGCTAGAAGAATTATATTTCAATAAAATAATAATTAAATAAAATATTAGTTAATATTAATTACTTTTTAAAGTATATTTTAAAAGGGTCCATTTGAAATTTTCGCCTAAGGTCTCCCTAAAAATTGAGCCGCCCCTGACTATGATATCGACCATGCCATCAGCAAGCATCCGGCAGCTCATAATACTGAATTCATGGGAGCTTCTGGCTCAGGTATTGCCGCATGATGACGGGCACTGTCTTCAGCTCCTTGCCACAGATGTGCCCCACCATTCGGAAACGGGTTGTCAAGATCTATCGGGTCAAACTCCCAATGCCCGAAACCCGCCATCATGTCGCGGTTCAGGGAGTTGTACTCCCCTTGTTGCAGTATTTGCCCCTGATCTGATTCAAAACAGACATGAACAATACTACAAATTCTGATTACAGGAACAAACAGAGAAGGCGAACCGTACAATGCAGTGTCCTCTATTTACTAACTTGGACAAAACCTTTCAGGTCTCCAGGAGAGAGAAGATGAGGGCGTCGAGCTGTAACACTGGAAGCTGGCAAAATTTTCTGAGTGTTCTACCAGTATGTGAGCCATGGGGGCATAGTGAGCAACTCGGACCGCCCATTGATCTGGTGCTGGTTGCTCGTCCCAGGCCGCTTTCGACACGTGTGCGGGAAAACCCCGGTCACCAGTGGTTGGCAACTGGTCCGAGGAGGGAAGCTTGTCATCGTTGGAGAAACAAACATAAGATGATGAACTCAAAGAACGCGAAAAATACTAGCAATTAATGTAATTTGAGTCACACCTGTGAGGGATATATTTCAGGCAACCCCAAACAACCTCCCCTCCCATTGAAAACCCGATCACATAGAATTTGGATTTGTTACAATAATTTAGAAAGAGAAAACTATAATTATTCTTATTGATGAAGGGCAACGCCCCCATATATATAGAGAGAGAGAGAGAATACAATTGCATAATAATGAAAACTCTAGTTTCAATGCAGTTTTAATACAATATGTATTCTAATCCTAATCTTACTCTTAACACCCCCTCAAACTCATGGTGGACCAAACAACATGAGTTTGCTTAGCAATGCTCTAAATCTCATTGTAGTATGTGGCTTTGTATAGAAATTTGCAA
>JAVJIF010022327.1:0-7500 GCA_038442645.1 Agave tequilana
CTTCTGATTCTTATCTATGTGAACGACATCATCATTACAGGCAATGACTCACGGGCTGTAACTCGTCTTATTCATGAACTAGGCCGAGAATTTTCATTAAAGACCTCAGCCCACTGCACTATTTCTTGGGCGTGGAGTGTCACCGTACACCCTCATGTCTTTTTCTCTCTCAGGAGAAGTACATCGTGACTTATTTCTTTAGTTTAGATGGATGGTATCAAGCTCGTCAGCTCGCATATGGCTACTTCCTGTGAGCTCTCTAAGGTTGTTGGCAAACCTCTCTCTGACCCCTTTGTCTATCGAAGTACGGTTGGGGCTCTATAATACCTAACTTTTTACAGACCTAATATTATTTTCTCGGTGAACAAGGTTGCTCAGTTCATGCAACTCAACGATGAGCATTGGAGCGCTATAAAACGGATCCTCCATTATCTCAAATCTACCATTTAGCATGGCCTTTTTTTTCCTCTCGTCATTCTTCTGTACAACTTAATGCTTACACTGATGCAGATTGGATAGGGTTCGATCGATGATCGAAAAATCTACCAGTGGCTATTGAGTCTTCTTTGTACAAATCTCATTTCTTGGAGGTCGAAGAAGTAGTGTACCGTTGCATGATCCAGCACTGAGGCAGCGTATAAGGCGTGGCCAACGCTGTCGCAGATTTGTTTGGTTATAGCCATTACTTCGTGAGCTTAGACTTCCGTAATCTCCCCCAATAGTTCTGTAACAACCTCGATGCAGTATATCTCTCGGTCAATCCTTTCGTCACTCATGCTCTAAAGATGTTGAGATCGACATTCATTTTATGCGGGCCTATGTCTCCACTGGAGTCATGGATGTTCGATTTGTGAGCACTAAAGACCCACTAGCAGACATCCTTACTAAGCCCTTAAGCTCATAAAGATTTTTCTATGTTGAAGAACAAGCTCTCGGTTTCTTTGAACCCGCTTCGCTTGTGGGGAGTGTTAGAGATATCAATGACAACACGTGACTCATGTGAAACAATTATCCATGTGAAAGAAATCCTTCATGAAATCAATCAGATTCTAAACCCTCTCCATAAAAATAGGAACACATGGGACTCATGTGACTCATGCACTATGTGTTTCTCATTCTCTCTCTCAATCAAATATTGAAAACACGTAGAGGGGGGTGAATAGGTGTAAGTGCTAATCTAGTGAACTAAATGCGCTAAATGCGGAAGCTTAAAAACTAATTGCAATACACTTAGTACAACACACAAGTGTAGCCGAATTCCCCGTGAAGGGCTCTGGACTAACTCCTCTTGATTCCCTAGATATGGGTTGAGGTGCTATATGAAGTCTTGTGGTTAAGTACAAGTGAGGCACACACACAAGCAAGCCAAGCATATAAGAATGAGCAATATGAAATATGCAAGGCACAACACAAGTATGAATGATATGGCAATATGATAATACAATGCACAATTAAAAGAGATAGAGTTGAGAGACATGGATCAAACGCAAAGACAGATATGTTTCGAGGTTCGAGCCCCTAGCTCTACATCCCCGCCTTCACCACCGTGAAGGATTTCCAATCCACTAAGGAGTACCGAACTTCTCTCTCAACCAACAATGCCACCGAGGCAATACAACCACAATCCACCTCTACCGAAGAGGGATAAGGCACGTAGCCAACAACCAAACTCCACCTCACAATAGAGGGAGCAAACACAAACACTCAACCTCTACCAAAGAGGGAGCAACCACCAAATGAGGGTTTTTTTACAACAAGTGGTATATCTCAACCACAAACCTCTCCTTTTTCCCACAAAAAATGATCCTATAGAATAGGATTGATAGCTCAAGTGTGAAAAAACTAGAGTTTTGAAAACAAAAACTCAAAGAAATATACTTGGGAAAACTCTTGGTAAAAGATATAAAGAAGAAACAAACCAAATCTCCCAAAATTTCTATTTTCTTTGATTTTTTAAAAAACTCTAAAAACAAAACAAGGATGAAATCTTTTGAGCTCTAAAACACTTTGAAAACTTCTTTTTAACTCTGGAGAAACTAGGAATTTTTCTTGTTCAAAAACCTTGGCCAATCCCAAAGGAATGGGGTTTATATAGGCCAAAAACAGAAAACTAGCTGTTAGGCTGAGCTGGCAGCCTGACAGGTCTTGCGGTCGGCTGGCCGGCGACCGCCAACGGTCAGAAATGTGACCGTTGGGGCAACCCAGTCGACCGCACGGCCGACCGCCCAGATACAGAGAGCAACTCTCTGATCCAGTCGGCCGCTCGGCCAACCGCCCAGATACAGAGAGCAAGGCTCTCTGATCCGGTCGGCCACCCGGCCGACCGGCCCACTGTGCCAGCAGACGTGCACAAGTCTGTGCACGTCGGTCGACCGGCACGGTCGACCGACTTGGTCTGTCAGCACAGTTCTGGGTCAGAAACACATGTTAAAAATTTTCTAAAATCTTTTATCTCTTCTAAAATCCCTAAAAATAGTTTTATCATTTTGCATTATAAAACATGTGATAAGCATTTTAACTCAAATATCAAGCATATGAAACTATTTTTGTGTCTTATCATTTTACCAAAAACTAAAACTAGTATTTTATCAAACTTTGATTTTTCAACACATGAATAGGAAAGTCAAATAAGTTTATTTAAAAGTTAAGCATGCATGTATAGAATGAATCTACTATACATAAACCATGTAAACTTGTTTTGATCAAACTATTCATGAAACAAATATCGGTTAAACTAAAATCCGAAAAACCATAAAACGTTGTGTGTTGTGCACTTGAGCATATCAACTATACTAAGCTTTACAAATGGATCTAAAACACACTAAACTAAACTAGAATACCTAAGTCTTCTTGATGATCTTCCATCTTCAAGCCGACTCGATCCCAACGTGATCCACCGAGTGCAAAGGTACGATCTTGATGCTCGGGCACGGGAATCACCAAGTGAAGGCTTCCAAACTCCTCTTTTTGAAGCAATCACCAACTAATATCTTGTTTAATGATCTGAGACTAAAAACACAAGATTATTAGTAAACATAACTACATGAGTAATCATCATCAAAACTAGAGAGGAAGGCCTCCGGGCCAACAAATATTTCCTATTGTTTATCATGTTTTTGGTTACTATCTCTAAACTCCTTTTATTTACATGCTTTGATAATTTTTAACATGTTCTTTGTTTTGTGCTTCATATAGTAAATACTTATTTAGATGTAGTTTTGTCAAAACTTGTGTATATACTTGTACAAGTACTGAGCAACAATTTGATTCATATATGTTTGCACTTCATTGCTCATTTATACTCACTACATGTACTTGTATAGCCTAGTTTTGATGATTCACTCATTTACACTTGTTTTGCCTATTTTCATGTTTTTGCTTCATATATATTTAATCTTTTGTTGAAACTAATAAATATACATGTATGCCCTTGAGTCACTTGCTTTCATACAAATTTACATTATGCACTCATTTTAGTTTAGGATATGTATGTATATTGTTAGCCTTGGATAAATCATACATATACCTTGAAGGTTATTTTTAAATGAAAAATAAAATCTTTATGATTTTCTTATTTGTTTGATAAAAATGAATTTTCATATTTTTCACATGATTGATGTTTTTGAGCCTTATTGCTTAGTTTCATGAAAATGCTATTTATATGTTGCTTGTGCACTCACACTTCATTTGTTTACTCATGACATTGTTTTCATGAGAACTTTTATGCTTTATAGATTTCGAGTGTCAACTCCTATGTATTTAGTATGTTTCATGATATACATATGATTTGGTTTCATGTTTGAAGGATCTTTAACTAGTTTTTCAAAAATCTTATTAGCTAATTATTTATTCTTCATTTGGTAATATTTTCACAAACACAAATATTTTAAATCTTGTCTTTGAAAACCCTACCAACCCCTTCAAGGCGGACAAATGGTGGACCATACCTGTATGCTCAAACTAAATCTTTTATCATGTGCATGAAAAGGGTAGATTTTTATGAGTTATACACTTACTTCTCATCATATTTTCAATTAGTATTTCAATTGATATCTCTTTGTATACTCATAATTTTATATTGGTATTTTCATTTTCATACATATATGATGTGTTTGTGCTTGATTTATGATTTATTTACATGTTTAAAGTACAAAGTTTATTCACGCTAGGCTTGATTTAAATCTTGATTTTCAATTAGTATTTCAATTGATATTTTAATAAGCATATACATTATTTTAAATTGGTATTTTTATTGATATCAAAATTTACAATATACTTCAATTGGTATCAATATTTCAATTTTCAATTTGGTTTAAATTTTATTTGGTATCAATATGCTTTACTTATTTGGTATCAAAATTTATCATATATTTCAATTGGTATATATGTTTCAAAATATTTTCTTTCATTGATATAAAAATGTACAAGTATTTCAATTTCAATTGGTATCACATATTTCCTATTTCATATGGTATCAAAATCTTGTGATATCTCAAATTGATTTGTTGATTTAAGAAAAATTCAAAATTTGTATTGTTTAGTTACAATTGGTATCGTAAAAATTTTGTGTATGTACAAATGATATCTTAAAATTTGATTTGAGAAGATCTCAAATTTGTATTAGTAATTATCAAAATTGTATTAAAAATGTTTTGATATATATTGCCTATATGCAAGGGGAGCTTAACATCTCTTCTATATATAGATTCATGTTGAGTGTATCTTATATTAAGAGGTTGACATCTTTTCTTTATATGATACACGTGTGTAGGGGCAGCTTAACATCTCCACTTATGCATTGTATATAATGCGTTATGTGAGTTAGGGCTTGTCATCCCTTCTTCATGTAATGCATGTATGCAGGGAAGC
The DNA here is from genome assembly GCA_038442645.1 of Agave tequilana. Classification (NCBI taxonomy): domain Eukaryota; kingdom Viridiplantae; phylum Streptophyta; class Magnoliopsida; order Asparagales; family Asparagaceae; genus Agave; species Agave tequilana. The sequence goes on from JAVJIF010022327.1 coordinate 4,870, forward strand.
TAACTTAGCGTCTTCTTCTTCATGAATGTATATCGCATATATATCCTTATTCTTGATTTATTTTATTTTTACCCCTTTGTTGATGATTGACAAAAAGGGAGAAAAAGATTTTGAGTTTTATATGCATAACTGAGTGTTTGCATATATTGAGTTTATGCATCTTATGATTTTACAATATGAGGGAGAATGATTTTGAAAGTTCAACAAAAAGGGGAAGAAGGTTTTTGGGAAAAAGAACTTTTGGTTTATGTATGTTTCTCTCACCTTGTTTATGCATATATATTTGTTTAGTTTTATGCTCTTCATTACAATATCTTATTGTTTATTATTATGCATGAGTTAAAGGGGAGCTTCTATGAGCTGAACTTTAATCCATGCATATATAACTCCATAAGTTTTGTCATCATCAAAAAGGGGGAGATTGTTGGCTTAAAGGCCCATCACTCTAGTTTTGATGATGATTAACTCATGTAGTTATAGTATTAATGATCTTGTGTTTAATTAGTCTCAGATATGTGACCAAGATCTTAGTAGGTGTGTAGCTTCAACAAAAGATTTAAAGTCAAGTTTTGGAGGTAGCACGTGTTGATTCAATAACTTATGCATCAAGACCACATCAAGTACTCAAGAGGAGTCTAGCTTTTTGGATCAAAGTTTGGACCAAGTCAAGAAGGAGAAGAAGATTTCAAGTGAAGACCTTCAAGAGAAGACTTGTGTCTAGGTTTGTTTTGTTAAGATTTTATTTTAGATAAAATACAAAGGATAGATTAGTTGGTGGATTACTCAAGTATCATATACACTCACACACAAGATTTAAATGAGTTTTTATAAAAGAGTTTTCATTTTGGAAAAATACCATTTTGGTTTTTGGAGTCTCATATATACATGTGTTTTAACCAAAACTATTTAGAGCTTAATGTCAAAAACATGAATATTTCATCATATATGTGTAATGGATCATATCCATACACACTAATATTTAAAGTGTTTAAAATATCTTGTTTTTATATTTGGAGAAGTTTTTGGAAAATCAATTTGAAAAAATACGATTTTTGTTTTAAGGCAAAATTTCCATAACACAAAAATAATTCAAAATATTTGTAACATGTCTTAATTTTACTCAAACATGTTTGTATATCAAAGTATAATACTAAACTTATTTTTGTAGATTTTTAAAGATTTTATGGGATTTTATTGAAGGAAAAATGACAAACTTTTAATTACTAAAAATACTGTTTTGGCTTCTGCCGGTCGACCGCACCGTCGACCGAGCCAGGAGTCAGTCGACCGGGCGGTCGACTGACGTGCACCAAACGTGCATGCCTTGTTTGGCTGGAGGGCCGGTCGACCGACCCGGTCGACCGCCAGAGAGTTCTGCTCTCTGGAAATGACCCCAGTCGACCAGGCAGTCGACCGCAGAGAGCTCTGCTCTCTGTATCCAGGCCACGGTCAACCGGCCGGTGGACCGCTGACCCAACGGTCAGAAATCTGACAGTTGACCGGTCGACCAGGCGGTCGATCGACAGCAGTGCAGACCGCTGACTTGGCCTGCAACGGCTAGTTTTTGGAGCCTATAAATTGGGGCTTACTTTGGGCTGTTCTCAACAAGATTTTTGGAGAGTTTCAAAGCTAGTTTTTCCCATCTATTTTAGAGATTTTCTCCACTTGTTTAAGAGCAAATATTTTCAAATCAAAAGAAGAGTGTTTTGTAAAAGTGATTCTTTGAGTTTTCCTCCACCAAATCAATCCAAGTTTTTCTCACACATACTTGACCTTTCCATTGCTAAATCCATCCTATAGGAGAGTTGTTGTGAGAGTTATTTTAGGTGATCAAAGTGTTGTGATCACAAAAAATTTCATACTTTGTATTTGAGGAGGCAGACTTGCGTGTTCGCGGTGTTTCGGGTTCTAGTAAGAACTCATTGTAGAGTTATGGCCTCGACAAGCTAGTGTGCTTGTGGTGTGTTTATTCTTGCTGGAGCAAGTGAGGGGACTAGTGAGTCTAAGAGTTCTAGTGTGAACTCCTTTGTAGGTGTTGTGGCACCAAGTGATCTGGTGGGATCGATTCTAGTGGAATCCTTCATAGTGTTGAAGGCGGGGACGTAGAGTAAGTTTGCTCGAATCTCTAAACAAATCTCCCTTGTTTGCGATTGCTCTCATCTCTCACTTGTCTTTATATCTTGCATGCTCATATTGCCTTTATCTTTATATGTTTGATATATCTTATGCTTAAATTGATATATGCTTGGGGATTATTTGCTCACACTTATATTCAATCAAGAAAGCCAAAGCGGCACCTTAACTCTTATCTAGAGGAATCTTGAGGAGATAGTCCAGAGCCCTTCACGGGGAATTCGGCTACACTCTTGTGTTGTACCATGTGTGTTTAGCTTAAGAATTTATAGTTTGCATAAATAGTTTTAATTCCATATTAATTTATCATTAGATTAGCTAGTCACCTATTCACCCCCACTCTAGGTGATTTGTGCAAGCCTACTACAGCCATTCTGGCTAAGAGCATGGTCCTCTTAATTACACTTAATAGGGAGAAAAATGGGGTGTAATTGCCTACTTTAAGTAGCATTAACTCCACTAACATAGTGGGTTATAACCCACTAATCCTACTGGGAG